>CAEFZX010025646.1:0-40134 GCA_903066825.1 Alfaro cultratus
TTGAAACATAATTAATGAAACAATAATCAATAATCTGATGTGCAAAATGTAATGTTGACTGTGACTTCTATGACTTTGTATTTTTGTGTTTTCATGATGTAAAGCACTTTGAAATGCCTTGCTGCTGAAAGGTGCTATACAAATAAAATTTGATTTTATTCAGTCTAGGAGCTCGTCTTCCTCTCTAACAAACAGAATCTTCATGGCTCAGAGAAATAGGGCACTAGCAGGGTATTATCTTGTCTTCTGCTCTGCAACATCCTGCAATAAAGCTTTTCATAGATTAGTGGGTTCAGTTCAATTTTCACCAAAAAGCTGTTGAGTCTCTGACGTTTCAATGTTTGCCATGTCTTGCATGTCTTTCAGCTGCAAGACATGCAGCAACTATTTTTTAGAAGGCTTTTTTGGCTCAGGCTGTCTTCGTTTGAGGATGGTTAGAAATTAAAGTGGGTAATGAGAGAGGGGGAAGACATGAGCCAAAGGTCGGCAGGCCAGAACTCGAACCTGTGACGTCGGCATTGAGGACTAAGGTCTTCATACGTGGGGTGTGCTTTACACCTGGGCCACCACAGCACCCCAACATGCAGCAACTCTAACATCTATTTTCCTGCAGTGTATTTGTGAAGACCAGTTACATGACAGTTGTTTTCATGCCTGCCTTTTAATGTGAAACTCCAGCTTGAGACAAACCATTCAAGATTTGTGTATTCTTGCAGTGAGTCACCTCCCTCTGATGATGTCACTGCCCTCGGTTGCCATGTCCAGGTTTCCTGTGGAGCTCAGAGTGATCTGATGGCAGACCAAAAATGATGTGGCTGCAGTATGATGAGCACCTCCAGAACCTGTTCAGTCCGCTTCAGCCTCACACCCCTGCTGCTACCTGGACAGTGTGTTCAGTCACACCAAAACAAGTTCTATAAAAACATACAACAGCAGATTAGGAATGTACAGATAAATCGATCAGCCGATAAATTGTCCTGATTTTCTTAATTTTGGGAAATCTTTGATCAGCCAACATTTACATATAAAGTCGATTTTATCCACCAATCCTATCTACCTTGGCAAAAGTCTAAAAATCAACCAGTCTTTTATTGCTCTGCTGTGAGAGCCTGACTGACAAACCCACCTGCAGTTAACAACAGTCGCCTTTGTCTTTGTGAAATGTTTATCTTGTGGGTGTGTCCTTGTAGTTGCTATCTAAGGAACCTGCTAAGGAGGAGGCAAATCCTTTTTTCTTTTTTTTCTTTTTGCGGGCTCTAGTGTCCCTTATTTTGATGGTAGGCTGGCAGGAATGGGGTAAGGAGGGGGGGGAAGACATGCGGTGAATGTCGACGGGTCCGGGAGTCGAACCCGCGACGGCCGCGTCGGGGACTCAGGGCCTCCAGGTGTGGGTCGCGCTATCCCCTACACCACCACGGCACGCCCTCTTCTGTCCTCCTCATTCCTAGCCCTCAAGAGGCTTTGCGTGATTTATCGGCGCGACTTCCGCCGCAAACCGGAACCACCATTTGTTTACACGTTAGCAACTCGCTAACCGGCTTTCCACAGAGGTTTCAGGCCATAAAATATGTAGGAACTCCAGCTGTTAGAGCTTACATGTGGCAATATTGTTTTACCGCTACCTACAGCTATTGCGGGGAGGGATGGCGACTTGAAGAAATGGCCGCAAATAACCTGCACTAGCATAGTTAGCTACTTCACTGACTCAGTTGGTTCGGATGCAGATGCAGGTTTTCTTGATTAGGTTCGGTTCTAGTCCAGTAAGGAGATTCTCCGTGTTACAGTCTGGAGAGCAGCAGCTGCGGTTATTTCTCCACTGATTTGCAGTGACACTCAGTAACGGAGAACCTCGAGGTTCTGGTTGTGATGGACTAAATGAACCCAGATATTTTATTTTGTCTTATAAAAATGCATTGCTGGCCCAAACATAATGATAAAACATTTTCTGTTGCCACTTCATGAACTTTATTAATTTTTAAATTCAAACAAAAAACCTAATTCACATCACACCAAACTAATATTATGTAGTTCTGGTGTTTTACACTGTCGGCACAAACCTACAGCTCAGATCTCTGACCAGCTTCTCTGCTTTTTTCTTTATTACTGTCAGTTCTTCAGAGAAACGAGCTGCTAGCAGCTCTGCTAAGTCCCGGTCATGAATGCGGTTGTAGAATGGTGAGGATGGAAGCGGAGGACCCAGGTTCAATGCAATAATGATAATGGTTTTAATGATGACGTACAAAAATACAACAAAAAAAAATGCAGGCAGCTCAGGTAAGCAGAAGACTAGGAGCACAGAACTGTTAGCAACTGGAATAACTTCAAAAAACAGGCACTAGGGAGACAGACTGACACGACAAACGACAGTATAGACAAGGAGAAGGGAACATAGGTGATTAAATACACAAGGGATAATCAGGGAACATGAGACACAACTGGGAGCAATCAAGGGGTAGAGACTCAACTGAACACAGAAACCTACATTAATACACAGAAAAACTAAATCCTTACATTCACTGTCATTCTGTTACAAAACTTAACACTCATGTTTCTCCCCGTGATCAAACTTATAATTATGATCCTCTGTACCAAGCTGCTCTCTGATAGCAGTGTGTCCATAAACAAGCTTTACTAAATATTGTATAATAACCGAAAAGATAGATGTAACTTCTATCATAAATATAGATTAGCAAAAAACCCTACAAATTACAATAAAATACTGCTACTTCCAGTGGGCGCCGAAAGTAAGACCCATAATCGTCTCCACAGTAAGACTTCCAGGAATAAGGTGGATAAAAGGAGCAGTGATAAGAGCTGGAGTTTGATTGGCCAGGGTGAATTGAGAAGGCGGGGATAAGTGTGCAGGTGGACTGTAGTGACTATTTGTTCAAAAAACTAAAAAATCATAAAACCTACCTTTAAAAACATTTAAGGTTTTTAAAGGTTTTTATTTCACAAGTAAAAGTGAAATCAACTCAAATAGCCACTTGATGCACCGTGGCTCACTGGCTTATGCAGTTCCAAAAAGATCAAAAATTCAGTTTCTTTCTTTCTTTGTTTATTCCACAGTTGCAGGTAAAACATGATACAAGCAAAGCATCCCTTGCTGTATTGTTTGGCCACCTGATTGTCTCACCAGGTGACTGATGACTGATTGACTGACTAGCAGACTGAGTGGTGACTAGACTGGCTGCATAGACTGACTGTCAAAGTAACTGCTTAAAAAAAACATGTGACCCCCACATGTGCATAAAAAAATCCCTAATGCTTTATTTATTCGTGAAACACCCATGTCCCAAAACTGAAATTAACTAATTAAACAAATCACTAGCCAGCAAACTTATTCTAAATAACTAAAATCAAACAAAAATTCTAATTATAGATCAATCAGAAAGTACATAAATAAAAATAATCAAATTCTAAGATTTAACTGAAAATAGAGAAATAACTCCTACATGGACTTATTGATGTAGCATGAATATTGATGGGAGGGCTGCCATTTTTGAATTCTGCTCTGTTGCTGGAAGCTTAATAAACCAGTTTTATTTGCTGTACAGCCAAGTTTGCTGACTTTTTCCTTCAACACAACACCTCTTAGCGTAAGAAAGTTTTTAGGCAATCGGGATCCTTGTACAGGCAGTTATTATTTTCATTTGAAAAAAAAAAAAACACTAGTTTTTTCATTTATTAAACCAATGCAAGAAATCTGACCCGAACTGAACCATTATCCAATTTCTGATTTTGTGCACGAAACGAAAATGGAAAAAAACAGTTAACGAGTGCTCAATTTCAGTTTTGTTTGTTACTAATAAGTCAAGTGCCCTGACTCAGAAGTTCTCTCTGCCCCACTTTCCAAGGCCAAACTAAAGCATAAGCAAACTAAGCGGCCACTTAGGGCCCCTGGGCAAAAATTTGGACAAAAAGAAAAATAAAAAAATTAATTGCTCTTGGGGCCCCTTGGTGCCTGCAGTAAGTCACGCTTCACCAGTTACATGAGCTGCAGTGTGCAGAGCGCATCCAAACCTCCAAAGCACCAGCAGAAGATAAGTTAGAAAAACAATGTCACAAAAAAGGACTTATCCATCAGAGAAAGGAAAGAGGAAGAAGAGTGACAATAGTCACAGTGGGGTGAATATTTCTAACTGCAAACATGCAGACATGACCTGGTAGACCAGTCTGTCAGTCAAACCTCTCACTGCAGAGCAGACGAGGACTGTGGCTGATTTTTAAACCTTTGCTGAGGTAGATAAGATCAGTGGATAAGATTGGATTCACATGCAAGTATTGGCTGGCCGATAAATGCATTCTATATGATATATGAATATAGAATATAATGTAAACAGCACTGTCAGAGATGCAATAAGTTTATAGCTGTATGAATGATCTAATCGTCTGACTGTTGATTGCAGCAATCCACATTATTAACAAAAATAATGCTAATAATTATTTTGGATTTAGTTTATCCAAAATTAGGCTTCTTTTGGAGCAGCATAGCTCCACTAACATGGCCCCCAAACCACGTGTTGCTCAGGGCCCCATGGAGGCTTGGACCAGCCCTGCTGCTTACACAGGGGCCATTTAGACATTATACAGACTGCAGACAGACAATCTTGATCGTTTCACAGACATTTGGTCACTCAAGAAGAATAGCCTGAGTTTTTATTTTAGTTTGTTTTATTTTGAAAAGCCAGAGCATGGGGGCTTTCCACACCAGCCAGTTGCCATACCTGTCTCCTCTCCAGACTTGAGCCAGCAAGATGGCCTCCATTGCACTGCACCAGCAGCGGTAAATAGAAGTGAGTACACTGTTAACTTGTCACAAAACGTTGTTTTAACATGTTTTTAGGCGAGAAAGTAGCCCTTATAACTTTATCTATCCACTTAGTTAATCCAAAATGAGTTTTCTTTTGGAGCAGCGTAGCTCCGCTAACATGGCTGGGCAGCTGCAGGCTTGACTGACACACTTCCCTGCTAACTGCGGCCTGATCTCATCAAGTCACTCTGTTGTTTTCCAATGCTTGTTATCTGTTCTTAGCGGCTCAAAGTGCGATATGAAGTGTTTAATGTGTTTGTATATCTACCATTTGATACATGCATCAAAATATAACAATCTTCTCTGGAGATTTTGATACTTCTGAAGATGTTAGTATCTTCTAAACTGTGACACAGTGTTTTCTTCCAAAACCAATTACTAATATTCCCTTCCTTGGAATTTGTTTAGTTTGTAAATTCATATTATTTTGTGTATGTGTGTGTGTGAGAGAGAGAAATATACACTTCCCTTCAACTGGCTTCTTATGTGCAGTGTGAACTTTCTTCATTATTATTTATTTTTTTATTTTTCCAGGCAGGCAGCTGTTCAGGAGAAGAGGCCACAGCTCCAGGTTCTGATGCAGCTTCCCAGAATCTCCCAGTGATTTTTTTCCACTGTCTCCTCATGTTTTATCAACTTAAATTGTAGGAATATTTTTTCATAATCCCCCAAATATAGGCTAACTACCTGCTTGTTTGATATTCCAATAAATATATTTTTATGAAAACATTTTATCTTTGCTTGTTTTGTAAAATATGAGTTTACAATCCGATAAAAAATAAGAGAAATTAAGTTTGGTAAGTATATAGTAAGTATTGTAAATAAATCATCTAGTAGTAAAGCACCAACTCTGGCTAAAAATAGGCTGATAAAAAATTAATGTGAAATAATTCTTTTAACCTTTGTTGCTTATAAATCCAGAGCAAAGGAATAATGTAAAGAATGAATGCAAAAACTGTTCATTATGTTTAATCAGTTGAGACTGATAAGTTATAAGTAAATAGTCTCATGAAAGGGACAAAGGTTTTCATTTTTTATTGGACAGTCATACTTCACTGATAAAAGTGTGAAAAAGTATCATGAAGTGGGAAACCACGGAATAGGATTAGGGCCCCTTAACATTTGGCAAACACCAACTAATTTTTTAGATTAAAGTCAGAATTCTGAGGTTTTTTTCCCCCTAATCCTCTTTCATAGGTAAACAGTTAGTTAGTTAATCTTTTAATAACAGTGCACAGTGGCGCAGTTGGTAGCACTGTTGCCTTGCAGCAAGAAGGTCCTGGGTTTGATTCCCAGCCCGCGGTCTTTCTGCACGGAGTTTGAATTGTGTAACAAACAAATCATTAGAAAAACTAAGGCCATTGTTGCTGATATTTCTCATCCTTTACATGCTGAGTTTCAGTTTCTGCCTTCTGGCATCAGGCTCAGACTTCCTAGCATAAAAAGTAACAGGTACAAATATTCTTTTGTTCCTACAGCAATATCTCTTTTTAATGCAGGACAAGGTAGAGGGACTTGTACATGATCTGGTGTTTGGGGCAACTGTTAGTCAATGATAAAGTATATTGTTGTGGTTTTTCCATTATGTAATTGATTTTTGATATGTTTTGTTTTTATTTATTTTTTTAATTTTTGATATTTTGTGTTTTAGTTTTTGTACTTGCTGTTACACTAATTGCCCATTTGGGACACAAATAAATAAATCTGAATCTGCATGTTCTCCCTGTGCATGCGTGGGTTCTCTCCGGGTACTCCGGCTTCCTCCCACAGTCAAAAAAAAACATGACTGTCAGGTTAATTGGTCTCTGCAAATTGTCCCTAGGTGTGAGTGTGTGTGTGCATGGTTGTTTGTCCTGTTTGTCTCTGTGTTGCCCTGCGACAGACTGGCGACCTGTCCAGGGCGTACCCCGCTTCTCGCCCGGAACGTAGCTGGAGTTAGGCACTAGCACCTCCCAACCCCATTAGGGAGAAGGGTGTAAACAAAATGGATGGATGGCTGGATCTTTTAATAATCCAACAATATTGGCACATTATTTCAAACATTTTATGCTTAGGAAATACCTACATTTTTATTGTATATTCTAAATCAATGGTCCCCAACCCCCGGGCCGCGTACCGGTCCGTGGACCAATTGGTACCGGGCCGCGCAAGAAATAATTAAATATTTCCATTTTATGTATTATTTGAGTCTGGAGGATCTTTTATTTTGAAAATCCTTTAACCGGATTCTCTCGGTTACATCTTCCGCGCCAGCATTGAGCCACAAGCAGCAAAATGAGTCGGAAACAGATCAGATGTCTTTAGAAAGTTTCTTTGTGAAAGTGAAAAGGTCCAGAGAAGAGACAGGAGAATGGATTTTATCCCGGTAGGTTATTCCCACATTCCAAGCTGCTCTGCATGATATGGTGACTGGCTCATTAATGAGGCAATGAAGCTTCAAACTGCTTCCCCACGTAGAGACCAAGCACCCTGTGCATAAGCAACACTTCGGGTGTCATTGTCTCTCATCACTCCTAGATGGGACCGTCTCGTTGCAGAGAAACAGCTCAGGGCTCCCATTAGTTATTGTGAAATAAAATTTTCATGAAAGTAAAATGTTCATTTTTGTGGCGCATCAGGAGTTTGAAGTACTTCTTCGAACTCCTGATGGTTTTTCTGCATGTGGATTAGACAGATTCCCAAAACCATGACAGAACACTGTGGCCAATACGACAAAGTAGATGCACTCAGGAGAACGATTGCGGAGCAGCACTCCCTTATCCAATCCCTTGAGACTGTACTCAGGACACTGGGTGAGCAGCAAGAAGCCACAAATCAGCGCCTGGAGCAAGTTACCCAGCTGTTGTTGAGGTTACAGCCCGATGAACAGCCCTGCACAGTGGAAGACGCTGAAGACCTGCCTACCACCCAGCAGCTTTCCACCTCACAAGACGTTAGTTCGCCTAACCCTGAGAAGTTCTCAGGTGACACAAGCAGCTGTGGAGGTTTTCTCCTGCAGTGCTTGCTGGTTTTCAACTGCTCCCCACACTGTTTCCCACATGATGACGTCAAAATCTCCTTTATTCTCAGACTCCTTTCAGGAAAGGAGCTAAGATGGGCCGAGGCGCGTTTTACTGATTTACTTTCAAGCAGTTCATAGAGGAGTTTAAGTCAGTGTTTAAGGAGGAGACCGACCCAGCAGGGATAGCTCGGCATTTGTGGGCCTTAAGACAGGGACAAAGATGAGTTGCTGAGTTTGCTATTAAGTTTCGCACCCTAGCTGCAGCCTCAGGCTGGAATGCCTGCGCATTAAAGGGGGCCTTTTTTCAGGCTCTAAACGAATCCATAATGGATGAACTAGCGAAGCTGGGCGAGCCTGAGTCATTTAATGAACTAATAGCTCTGGCAACCCGTCTAGACAACCGTCTCAGAGAGAGAAGGTTGCAGAGGAGCGCCAAGAGCGCGGCTCGACCTCTTTTACTGCCAACCGCTAGCGTTGCTACACACGGTTCCCCTAGCCCCCCGTTACCTGAACCGGAACCGATGCAAGTAGGCCGTACCTGCCTCTCTCCGGAGGAGCAGCAACAGAGGATGCAGGGGGATCAATTCCTGTATTGAGTTGGCGCAGGTCATTTCATCACCGCCTGTCCGGTCCGCCCAAACCCCCAGGCCCGTTGGTCAGTCTGGGGAAACTGACGGGCCTCATTGTAGATTCCTCCGCTCCACGCCTTTCACTTCCTGCCGTTCTACACTTTAATAATGACTCACTCCCCCTCACTGCCCTAATAGATTCTGGCTGCGAGCAGAATCTGATAGATCAAGCCCTCGTTATCCAGGCTGATGTAAAGACGGTCCGTTACCAGCACCAGTCAAGGTGTCCCACCAGTCAAGGTGTCCCCCCTTAATGGACGTGCGCTGCCTCAAATTACGCATAGGACCGAACCCCTCCAGTTTACCATCTCGGGCAACCACCGTGAGCCCATTTCGTTTTTTTGTTTTTTCGTCTTCCCATACCCCCGTGGTCCTAGGGTTTAGTTGGCTCCAGCAGCACAACCCATGGATTAATTGGGCTGAACTCCTTATCAAAGCATGGTCTCCTCATTTCCACTCCTCTTGTCTGCCGTCCCGCCAAGTTCCGCCCCGGCGGTGAGCTGAGGCGGACCCCATCGATCTCACAGGCATCCCCGAGGTTCATCACGATCTCAAGGAAGTCTTCAGTAAAGACAAGGCGCTCTCTATTCCCCGGCACCGCCCCTATGACTGCGCCATAGACCTTTTACTGGGAGCGCCCCTTCCTTCCAGCTGTTTATATAATATTTCGTGTCCTGAACGTCAGGCCATAGAGAAATATATAAATGAGTCCCTCGCTGCTGGTGTAATCCGCCCTTCATCTTCCCCTTTGGGAGCTGGTTTTTTCTTTGTCAGTAAGAAAGACGGCTCCCTCAGAGCCTATATACATTACAGAGGTCTAAACAATATCACCGTTAAGAATAGGTACCTCCTCAGCGTTCGAGCCGGTCCTAGAAGCCACCATATTTACCAGCTCGACCTCCGCAACGCTTATCACCTCATCCGCATACGCCAAAGAGATGAGCGGAAGACGGCATTTAAAACCCCTATTGGGCATTTCGAGTATCTGGTGATGCCTTTCTATGTAATTCAGCAGCAGTGTTCCAGGCCCTTCTCAACGATATCCTCCGTGACTTCCTCAACATATTTGTCTTCGTTTATCTAGACGACATACTCATCTACCCTAAGAGCCCCGAGCAGCACAACAGACACGTTCGACTCCTTCTCCAACGCCTCTTAGAAAATCGCCTCCTTGTAAAGGCCAAGAAGTGCGAATTTCACAAGTCGTCGGTGTCATTCTTAGGATACATCTTGGAGGAGGGACAGATTCGCTCTGACCCGGAGAGGATAAAGGCAGTCGTAGACTGACTCGTCCTGGGCTCCAGAAAGCAGTTACAAAGGTTTGCCAATTTCTACCGCAGGTTCATTCGTAAATACAGCCTAACTGCTGCCCCTCTAACCGCGCTGACTTCCCCCAAGGTTGATTTTGCATGGACCCCTGAGGCTGACCGAGCCTTCAACGATCTTAAGGAGAAGTTCTCCCAGGCTCCGGTTCTTACGCAGCACGATTATCAGTGACAGTTTATCCTGGAGGTCGATGCCTCGGAATTCGGAGTGGGTGCCGTACTCTCCCAGCAGTCCAACACCGACGGTAAGTTCCATACATGTGCCTTCTTCTCTCGAAGGTTATCTCCCACAGAGAGAAACTATGACGTTGGAGACCAGGAACTCCTCGCCATTAAACTCGCATTGGAGGAACTGGCTGTGGTTAGAACAACCCATTCAGGTTTGGACCGACCATAAAAACCTTTCATACATACGGGCAGCTAAACGCCTGAATTCTCGCCAGTCCCGATTGTCTGTCCTTCTCCCAGTTTAACATGTCGATCTCCTATCGTCCTGGCTCTAAAAATATCAAGCCTGATGCCGTATCCCGTCAATATTCACCAGACTGTTCCGAGGACCTTCCTGCCCCCATATTACCTCCTAGCTGCACAGTTGCCTATCTCACCTGGGATATCGAGGAGGTGGTTAAGAGAGCCCTACAGGAGGAGCCAGCTCCGGGTAAGGGTCCGCTAGACAAGACCTACGTCCCCCCTACCGTGCGCACAGCTCATTCACTGGTTCCATACCGCTCAGTTCGCAGCACATCCCGGAGTCGCCCGCACTCATCTCCCGCCGCTTTTGGTGGCCATCACTACATAAGGATGTCAAGCAGTATGTCGATGCCTGCCAGGTCTGCGCCTGCAACAAGCCGTCCCACCAACGCCCAGCCGGACTTCTCCAGCCCCTTCAGATCCCCAAGAGACCCTGGTCCCACATCGCCTCCCGCCGTCCCAAGGTATGACAGTCATCCTCACAGTTATCGACTGGTTTTCCAAGGCATGTCATCTCCTCCCACTCCGAAAACTCCCCTCTGCTTTCCAGACAGCCCAGCTCCTAGTTAAGCAAGTATTTCACCTTCACGGCATCCCCTTCCAGGTCCTGTCGGACTGAGGTCCCCAGTTTGTTTCCCAGGTGTGGAGGGAGTTCTGCCGGGCGTTGGGGGCTAAGTTCTCTCTCACCTCCAGTCACCACCCCCAGTCCAATGGCCAGGTCGAGCGCATGAACCAGGAGTTGGAGTCTGCCCTCAGATGTCTCACCTCCAACAACCCGACAGACTGGAGTAAGTTCTTCCCGTGGGTTGAGTATGCCCATAACTCTCATGTCTCTGCAGCTAACGGACTCTCCCCGTTTGAGGCTATGCTGGGCTATCAGCCTCCGCTGTTTCCGGAGGATGAGGGAGACATCTCCGTCACCTCCGACCATCACCACATCCGCTGTTGCAGGCGCGTCTGGTCCAATACAGCGGTAGCCTTACATCGCACTGCGGATCAGAACCACCGCTTCGCAGACCGTCGCCGCAGCAGAGCACCGCATTACCAACCCGGCCAGAAGGTATGGCTTTCTTCCTGTGACATCCCGTTTAAATCCCTCTCGAAGAAACTGGCCCCCAAGCTACATCGGTCCCTACACTATCGAATCAGTGATCAGTCCCATCGCCGTCCATCTCAGTCTACAAGCCAGTCTCCGTGTTCACCCCATGTTCCACGTCTCCCAAGTGAAGCCAGTCCGCACCAGTACTTTGTGTCCTCCAGCCGAGGCCCCTCCGCCCACCCTGGATGAACGGGGACATCCTATTTACCGGGTCCGCAGAATCCTGGACTCCCGCGGTAGGGGCCGAGGTTGGCAGTACCTCGTGGACTAGGAGGGCTACGTTCCCGAGGATCGCCAGTGGGTGCTCCGCTCGTGTATTTGCGACCCCACGCTCATCGAGGACTACGTCTCGTCTCTGCCCTCCACGTCCTCTGGGCCGCCAGGTGGCGGCCGTTAAGAGGGGGGTGATGTTGGGCACCTCTGCCATCACCTGCTAGCTCCTCCGCTCCGCACTAGATGTCCTCAGAGAGCGGCATGGACCTGAGCCGCTCAGCACTTCCTCCACACACCTGCAAGCATTTTTCCCTCATCAGGCGGAGCATAAGAAGAGCCAGTGGCTGATCCTCCGACGCCAGAGTGTCCGCTTATGTGGTGTACTCCCGCACCGGATCTCCAGTCCTGAGCATTTGTACTCTCACTGAGCCTAGCCCATTGTCAATAAAGGTCAAGTACTGCTTCGAACTCCTGATGATGTTTCTGCATGTGGGTTAGACAGATTCCCAAAACCATGACAATAACTGATAGAAGTACAACAGGTTCGATCTGTTTGTGTGTCCAGACACACGGCAGGAGCAACACACCACACAAACTGATTCCAGAAGAAAATCCAGTAAAACCCCCAACATACCATAGTGAATTTAGAATAATCAAACACGGATGATGATGTAGAAGCAGTAGTGATAGTTTGTGGACTCATTTTAAGCGATAAAAGACAAAACAAAAAGAAAAGAAGTTTGATAAAAGACGGCGGGAGCAGCCACTCTATTTGTTGCAGTATGATTTGGAGGTGAGTTATGATTTTTTGTAAACATTTTTAACTGAATAAACATAACCACATATAATGAACATATATAAAAATGACCTTTACATATAGTAATAAACATTTCCACATGTCACCTCCGATATCCACCAGACTCTCAGTTGCCATGTCAACTGTTTGGGATTCCCCTCCGTTCTTATGTCACCGCACTTTCTGACTGGCTACCTGTCACATTCAACAGGCTGCGTTTAGTCAGGGAAAACCCCACAGATTGCGATAATCGGGCCAAGACGATGTTGAATATACCTGATTTTAGATGGGCATATTCAACACACCACCACGTAACACACCACACATGCAGGACGTTATAAGATTGTTGGAAAGGAAAAATCGAGGCAAAAAAAAAAAGGCTTTAGTGGGAACACCAACATGCAAAAGCATTGGGGACCACTGTTTTAAATAATCATACTTTTCTGCATGCTTGATCATGATGCTGAACTCTAATTGGTGTAATTTGTAAGACCCCAAACACTGATGATATAGTTGGTGCAGGACTTTATTTTCAACTGTTGGTTCAATGAAAGCATAAATAATGTCTATCTCTAAAACAAAAAAAATAAATGTCTAGAATCAATATTATAAAGCTGTTGTGGCTACTCTTGCATCATAATAAAGTCCAAAGAACATAAAATGCCAGAGTAGTTTCTCAGGAGGAGGTTTTTGACTCACTCAAAATAAAAAGCACTCGTGGAGAGTTTTCTGGTTTCAAAAAGAGTATTTTCTTTACTTATAAAAATAACAGAAATATTCATACAAAAAATGTCAAACGTTAATTTTGTGGTAGAAAAACTATTTCGCTCCTTCACCAAACAATCAGTTAATCACAGCAGGAGGCTGACTGACAAGAAGGAGGGTCTAAGCACAACAAATAAATAACAATAGATCTATCATTTGCATAATCTTGGATCTGTAACATTAATAGTTTAGCAAAAAATACATTTATCTAATTCTTAACAGGTTCCAACAAAAGCACAGTTGTCTATATAGTTACAATTTAAAACTTAAGCACCTGAGACATTTGAGCATGTCCAACCTGTGCTGTTTCTTCCTCCTCAGGTTCTAACTTATGTCCTCGCAGTTTGGACTGTGCCCGAGCAGGACGGCACTTCTGCCGACAAGGCAGCTCACACTGCGGGCCCTGCCTGTATCCTCTGGTGGAGGATCATCATGGCCGCTGTGTCGACACGAGAAGACATCTTCATCATTCTGCTCAGGCTGCTAAAGGTAGGTGATTGGAAAACTGCTAGCAACAAGTCAAACACAACTTCTTACTTTCCTAGCTGAATATTATGGTTTTAAGACTTGAAGTAAAATGTAACTAATAGCAACCCCAGTTGTTCCAATTCTTTTGTCTTTATTGCAGGTTGAATTAGTATTATTTCAGTTTTTGCTGAGTCAGATTGAGGTCCAGACAGAACATGTTGCTGTTTCTGAGCATTATTCTTCTGAGAATGTCACCTTCCCTCATCTTTACCCTGATGTAAAGATGAGGGAATGCTTCAAAGAGAAAGCTATTTAGTCTCTAACATGGGAAATACTTTTACAGTAAAACATGCATGTTGCTAGACTTTTTGTGGGATTAGTTGCTGACTATTTACACAGAACATTCAATGCCAACAACACCTGGCATAAGGTGATTTAAACAGTTAATGGTAATAATGTGTCTTATTGCACACAAAAGGTGAGAGTTTCCGGGATCTTTGAATGCTGAGTAATTTATTTATTCAGTTCATTTAATCTCCAAAGACATATTATGAAGTTATGCCAAAATCTAGAACACAATCCATGGAGGGAAACCTGACCTTCTTCAGCCATAGCAGTACAGGTCTGTACATCCTGGAGGTTTTTGACAGCAGAACCTTTCAGTTGGAGATCAGGACTGCATGCATGCCAACATAAGCCCTGATTTCAAACCATAGCTTCTAATTACCACGAAAGGATTGAAAGGGGTTTGGATGAGAAGGAATTCATGTAAAATCTGCCAGCCTATGTGATTTCTTTGTTTTAGGTTTGACAGTATTCAGGGGTGTTTTATTCAGGCCGTAATAAAACTGAACCTGTCATGTTCAAGGGTATGTCATGATTTGAGTTTTTCTGTGTGTTTATTTTGAGTTTCTGTATTCTCTGAGTCTCTGTGTTGTCCTGTCCTCCCCTTGATTGTTCTCTGGTGTGTCTCGTTTCCTTGATTACCTCGTGTGTATTTAACCCTACTTGTGTTCTCTGTTCCTCGTCGGGTCCTCGTCTCATTTTGGTGTCTGTCTTATGTGTGTCTGAGTCCGTCGCCTGATCCATTCGTTTCTCCAGTGCTATCAGTGTTGAGCCTTAGCTTCTTCTGCTCAGCTGTGCTGCCTGGTCATTGGACTGTTTGTATTTGGACTTTTGGGATTATTTGTCATTAAACAATCATTAATTTTGCCTGGGTCTCCAAGCGTCTGCCTCATCACCTACACACACAGTTCATGACAGAGTAGGCTTCTGACCCACATGCAGAATCAGACCCGGGAAGCAACAGTAAGTTAAGAATTTATTTACAAAATAAAATCACAGGTGTCTTGCAGGTGATCTTTGGATCGGATCCAGGGTTCGTCTGGAAGCGGAGAGACAGGTCAATGACTGATCAGAATATCTGATCGGACAGCAGGAGAAATTAGCTTACATCTCCTGGATGGCTTCTCAACGGGAGGGGGGAAGGATCAGGTTGGATCCAGGCAACCAATTGGGAGGTCCGAGGTAAGTTTCTCCGACAGGAATGAACCACAGCTGGAGTGGGCAGGCAGGTGAGGTTCGGAGCTGCAGGTGGGATTACGGGTTTGGGGTCTGGCTTGTACCTGGGAATGAGAGACAGAGAATGAGTGAGGGAAGCAGACAACAAGCTGAGGTTTTCTCAAGAGAGGTGAGGTCTGGCAACTCCTTAAAACCTCTCTGGGTGATGGTCCAATGAGCTGCAGGTGCGCAGCTTTGCCCCAGGCCGCTCCCAGCAGGGAGCCAATGGGGAGAGACACTGTCATAAACCCAGATCCTGACAATATCCCCCCTTACCCTCCCCAGGAGCAGGATGGACGAGAAGCCTCAAAATTGCGCAGTTGCAACTGCAGATCCAAGATGAAGGAACGGGGGACCTAGGACCGTTCCTCAGGGCCATAACCCTTCCAGTCTACCAGGTAATGGAAACCTCTACTACGACATCAAATACCCATGATATGGCAGACCATGTACGTTCCCCACCCCCAGACTGGTATTGGGATCCTCTTCCTGTCAGCTAGGCACCGATTCTGAGATGCAGAGCGGTTGAAGGCAGTGATGGTTTGATCCCAGATGCGCCTGCATCGATGGAGATGGTGCTGGACGGAAGTGATGGAGAGCTCTTGGTCCTGTGAAGGAAATAATAGTGGCTGGTAACCAAGGGAAGATTCGAATGGTGATAACCAAGTAGCAGATGCGACATGACAGTTATGAGCATATTCAATCCAGGGTAGCTGTGAACTCCAAGAGGTGGGGTTAGAGGTGTACACACAGCGGAGAGAGGCCTCAAGTTCCTGATTCAGCCGCTCAGTTTGGCCATTTGTTTGTGGGAGAAAACCAGAACTGAGTGCCACCCTGGCCCCCACCACCCTCCCAAATGCCTTCCAGAGCTTGGAAACAAACTGGGGACCTCGGTCAGACGGAATTTCAAAGGGGGTTCCATGAAGACGAAAAACATGTTTAATGAGGAGCTGAGCAGTCTCTTGCAAGGAGGGGAGTTTTTGTGATGGGATGAGGTGACAAGCCTTTGTAAAACAGTCAATTATAGTGAGGATGGTAGTGAAACCCTTAGAAAATGGCAAACCAATAACAAAGTCAAGAGCTATGTGAGACCAGGGGCGTCCTGGGGTGGCGAGAGGTTGGAGCAGCCCACTGGGGGGCTGATTGCAGGCCTTACTTCTGGCACAGACTGGACAAGCAATTACATAACTTTTAACATTGGCATATAGGGTTAGGCCACCAGAAGAAATGACAATTAATGCAAGCATGCGACTGACTCCAGGATGACAGGAGAATTTAGCAGTGTGAGCCCAATGGAGGAGTTTTGATCTGACTGTGGAGGGAACGTACATTCTGTTAGGATGTCCAGACCCTGGGTCTGGTTCTAGTCTTTGTGCTTCTTGAATCTCCCTTTGGATGTCCCAACAGAGGGCCCCAACAACACAAGACTGAGGGATAATATTAGTGATGGTTTCTTCATGGTCTGGGGAGAATTGTCTAGAGAGCATTGGGTTTAGCATTTTTGGAACCAGGTCTATACAAAATGATGAAGTTGAAACAAGAGGGGAAAAAAGTGACCAACGTGACTGTCTTGGGTTGAGGCGTTTGGCCTCATGCAGGTAGGCCAGATTCTTGTGGTCAGTCCAGACAATGAAGGCCCTCTCTAACCAATGTCGCCACTCTTCTAAAACTAATTTGATAGCTAAGAGTTCCTTGTCCCCCACATAATTTCTATCAGCTTTAGATAAACAACGGGGGGAAAAAAGCACAAGGATGGAGCTTGTTGTCTGGGAGGGAACTTTGAGGACAGCCCCAACAGCAGTATCTGAGGCATCAACCTCCAGAATGAATCATCTGGATGGATTTGGCTGAGTGAAAATGGGAGCAGTGGAAAACCTCTTATCATTAAAGGCTTTGTCAGCCTTAGAGGACCAGACAATGATTTCTTAATGGACGTTAGACTGGTAAGTGGTAGTGCAGTCTGACTATAACTCCTTATGAAACGGCGTTAAAAATTGGCAAAACCCAAAAACCATTGCAACTGTTTATGGGACGAGGGAGTGGGCCAGTCAAGAACGGTTTGAATCTTCTCTGGGTCTGACTTCACCTGCCTGCTCTCAAGGACAAACCCAAGGAAGGTGAGGGAAGAGGCATGAAACTCACATTTCTCTGCTTTGACATACAACTGATTTTCCAACAGGCGAGGAAAGACCAACCGGACATGCCTTCTGTGCTCGTCAAGGGATCTGGAAAATATGAGTACGTCGTCAAGGTACACAAATACAAAATGGTTCAGGTAATCTCTAAGGACATCATTAACAAGTGCCTGGAAAACTGCTGGCGCGTTCATAAGCCCAAAGGGCATTACCAAATATTCAAAATGTCCTAGGGGGGTTTTGAATGCCATCTTCCATTCATCACCTTCCCTTATCCTGATGAGGTGATAAGCATTTCTTAAATCCAGTTTTGTGAAAATGGTGGCCCCCTGTATCGGTTCAAAAGATGCGGTGAGGAGTGGCAATGGATACTTGTTTTTAACTGTAATCTGATTGGAGACCACGATAGTCAATGCAAGGACGGAGTGTTCCGTCCTTCTTGGCCACAAAGAAAAACTCAGCACCTACAGGAGATATAAACTTGCGAGTTATGCCTGCGGCAAGAGATTCATTAACATATTTCTCCATACTCTCTCTTTCAGGTCAGGATAAGTTGTAGAAGCGGCTGGAGGGGAGTGGAGTGCCAGGTAAGAGGTCTATGGCACAGTCGTAGGGTCTGTGTGGTGGTAATAAGGCTCGAGATTTACTGAAGACTCTGTGCAGATCATGATATTCAGAAGGTACCTTTGAGAGAGCTGAAGGGCTAACCGGCTCCTCAGGGCATGGTGGCCGTGAGGGGCCCAAAGCAGATTGAAGGCAGGAAACGAGACAACTAGAGCTCCACGACTCCACCCTATTCTCTCACCAATTGATATGAGTGTTATGAAGAGACAGCCAAGGAAAGCTGAGGACAACTGTAGTCTGAGGGGAAGGAAACACAAAAAAGGTAAGAGACTCCCAATGATTACCAGAAACCAAAAGATTAATGGTTCTTGTTTTATGATCCTGGGCAATGAATTTCCATCAAGAGCTGACATCTGGATTGGGGCTGTGAGGGGAATAACAGGAATCTGAAGTTGACTTATCAGGTTCTTGTCAAGGAAGTTTTGTTCAAACCCTGAGTCAACCAGGGCATAGGTCTGGAAATGGGTCTGATTATCAACAAGAGCACAAGAGAGTGTACCACGGGAATCAAATTTCTTAACTCCACCCACCAGTACTCCTGAGCCTACCCGCAGGCTCTGCCTTTTAATTGCAGAGGACAGGAAGCCACAAAGTGACCCAACTGGCCACAATATAGGCAAGCTCCAGTCTTCATACGGTGCTGCTTTCTTCAGGTGATAACCTTGCTTGGCCAATTTGCATGGGTTCCTCTGTGACTGGATCTGAACTACTGTTAGAAGAGAATGGAATGTGAGAAAAAAATTGGTGCAGTAACAGGGAGGGGCCGTCTCTTAGTGCAGGACCATTCTAGGACCCTGTTGTCAATCTTAATAGCCTGAGAAATCAAAATCTTCTATGTCTCAGGCTCATCATCCTTTAATGGTTAGTTTAAAGCCTGGAGGATTGCACCTTTAAGAGCCTCATCATTCCAGCCTGAAGAGGTCGCTAAGTTAAAAAGTTAATAGCAAAATCATCTACTGATTGATTTCCTTGTCTAAGACTCCATAACTTCTTGGTGATCTCAGAACCTTGCTCAGCATATCCAAAGGTCTGTTTGAAGTCGGAAATAAAATCAGCGAATGAACTCTGCTAAAGTGTCTGTTGTGTATATTTGGCTTCAGCCCACCTTAATACTCTTCCTTGAAGTAATCCAACAATGTAGAAGATGCGGGAGGGATCATCAGGAAAAGATTGGGGTGAACGAGAAAAGACTAATGAACACTGGAGAAGGAAACCCCCACATCTGCTGATCTCACCCGAAAAAGGTTCTGGCGTGGGAGAGACAGCGTCTCTAAAACAGGATGGAGATGGAACTTGTACCGGCACAGCCACTGTGCGGCTGGGCGAGGAGGTGGGCCTAGACCAGAAAGTTTATGATCAATATCCTGGAAAAGTTCCGCCAAACGATCCAATCGTTGGTTCGAATGAATCTGCTGGTTAGAGAGACTTTAAGAGGTTTTCGTGTCTGGCTAGGATTGCTAACGGATCTGGAGGAGATCCTGCTGGGCCAGACTGTTGGCCAGATGATTCTGTCATGTTCGAGGGTAGTCTTCTGACCCACATGCAGAATCAGACACGGGAAGCAACAGTAAGTTAAGAATTTATTTACAAAATAAAATCACAGGTGTCTTGCAGGTGATCCTTTGGATCGGATCCGGGGTTCATCTGGAAGCGGAGAGACAGGTCAATAACCGATCAGAATATCTGATCGGACAGCAGGAGAAGTTAGCTTACATCTCCTGGGTGGTTTCTCAACGGGAGGGGGGAAGGAGCAGGTTGGATCCAGGTGACCAATCGGGAGGTCCGAGGTAAGTTTCTCCGACAGGAATGAACTGTGGGCTGGAGTGAGCAGGCAGGTGAGGTTCGGAGCTGCAGGTGGGATTACGGGTTTGGGGTCTGGCTTGTACCTGGGAATGAGAGACAGAGAATGAGTGAGGGAAGCAGACAACAAGCTGAGGTTTTCTCAAGAGAGGTGAGGTCTGGCAGCTCCTTAAAACCTCTCTGGCTGACGGTCCAACAAGCTGCAGGTGCGCAGCTTTGCCCCAGGCCACTCCCAGCAGGGAGCCAATGGGGAGAGACACTTTCAAAAACCCAGATCCTGACAGAACCAAAACTTAAGTGGTTAATCCAATGCAAACAATTAGATTTTTAAACAGCTATATTGGTTTGGATAGATTTTTCTAATCTTGATAAATGAAATAATCATTTTAAAAATACTTTTTGTATTTACTTTGGTTAATTTTTTACTTATACTGACACTTGTTTTATGATCTGAAACATTTAAGGGTGACATAAAAGCAACATAAGAACTCTGTTAGAGACTGTGTGTGGTTGTAGTCCACACATGGTAAAAATTATATAGTGGACTAATCATACCTGCAGCCAACCGAATGCATGGTAACATTTAACGGTGATGAAGTTTGGTAAACACTTAAATGCAGTTTGTTAAATAAAGCTTTATCAACTTAATTGAATAGGTAACATCACACCCTTCTCCCTAATGGGGTTGGGAGGTGCTGGTGCCTCTCCAGCTACATTCCGGGCGAGAGGCGGGGTTCGCCCTGGACAGGTCGCCAGTCTGTCGCAGGGCAACACAGAGACAGACAGGACAAACAACCATGCACACACACTCACACCTAGGGAGAATTTAGAGAGACCAATTAACCTGACAGTCATGTTTTTGGACTGTGGAAGGAAGTCGGAGTACCCGGAGAGAACCCACACATGCACAGGGAGAACATGCAAACTCAATAGGTAACATCATAAGTAATTTATTCTAGTCATTTACCCAAGTTCTCTTTCACAATTCATTCTGTCTTAGGTTTAAACCATTAGGAGAATCAAAAGGTGAAAGAAAAGGCCAAAAGTCCTAGATTTAATTTGACAGGAACATCACACTGTGTGTGAGAAGATGGATGGATGGATGGATGGATGGATGGATGGATGGATGGATGGATGGATGGACGGACGGACGGATGGATGGTCACCATTCAACTTCCTGTTGTCTGCTAAACTTCATTTTTAAACCACACATCAATAGTGGTTTATAACTATAAACTACTATGTTTGGTTTGGAAGTTCTTCCTGTTGTAACAACTTCCAAACCAAACAGTGCTGTCAGTGCGATCTGTTAATGGGTTCTCTGATTGTAAAATAGGTCTGATTTTTAGTTTGTGGCCAATCAGCAATTTGGCCAATCAAACATAAAATGGGCTAATCCCAGTCAGTAACTGATTTCTTGGTCTGATTTTAACCTTTGCTTTGCTGCAGGTAAAGTGAGGGCTTTTCCTGAGCTGGATGAGGAGATTGACATCCTGTCAGGCATCATCAGTGAGCAGAGATCCGAGTCCAGGATGCCAGGTACCTGAAAGTCTTCATCTGCTTTAGTTCTGCACCTCAACATGGTTGCTTCTAGATTTGGTCCAAGCTCGTCTCCATGTGTCTCAGCCCCACCCTCCCAGGACATGAAGGCAGAGCAGCTCACCAGGCACAGAGGATCTCCCACAGACCACCCCAACCGCCTGAGCATCACACTCAGCACTACAAGTGCTCCTTCCACTACCAACTGCAGCCCTGGTCGCCTGGGCGAGCCCCGCATCACCACCTACCCCCCCAATGACCAAGTGTTTCTCAGTAAGTCTCTGTTAGCCAGGAAGAACTGACTGAGACCCTGAGGAGAGCTCAGAATGACAGTCACTTAGGGAGATGAAGTTTTTACTCTCATTAGGAGCTTTGCTAGGAAATCCCCTTCCTGATTCAACAGGTGGTTGGAATTCAAGCAGAAGGATGGATGCAGGGGAGCAAAGAGGAAGGCTCCTTCTTATTATCAATCCTCAGTGCAGGCAGGATCAATCCTACATCCAATAAACGTCCATCTTCTTGACTTAAAGAAACATTTTAACAACATTAACAAGCTCAACATGTGTGTCTCAGATCAGAGATGTTCTTTGTGACTGAGCTGATCCACTACAGACTATTGGTTCTGCCACATTGCTGTCTTCAGTGTGGAGGCTGCAGAGCTTCCAGAGATCATGTCTTCCTCTGATAGTCATAGACCTGCAGGTCATTCCCTCCCTATTATCTTCTGTTGCTATGTGTTCTCAGTTATGACCAGTGTGATCATCGCAGTGTGTTTGCTGGTCTTGGTCATATCTGGAATCTGCTCTGTCAGGTAAGACTTCCATACGCCATCTTAATTTGTTGCATGCTTAGCTATCTTTGTATGTGTCAGAAGATGGGTGTCAGCTCCAAGCGTGTTTCATCATTGTTTGATTTCTGGTTTCAGAATGGTGAGAGACGCATATCTGGAAGCTCAGAAGTTGGACTATCCTGCATGTGAAACCCAAAACTTTGGAAGCTTTGTGAGTATGACTTGGGAAGGGGGATAAAAAGACTGAAGTTCCACAGCAAAATATGTAATTATGCTCCAGCAGCTTAGAATTTCATGTGTTTTATGTGAATTTTCTTGTACAAATTATCAAAAAAAAGTCTTAATGGTACTCATGACAAAAGTGAGATAACAATGTGTTTCTTTCTATGGAAAGTTTATTTTGTAGCTTTCAAACTGCTTTGAAAGCTACAAGCATGGACATGGAAAATAACTCCAATCGCACTTTCTAAACCTCTGAATGATTTTCATTGTTTACATGATTTAATGTTTCTTCGTGTCCACAGCAACTGCTTACTTAAAGGCATAAAGCAAGTATTTATAAGGCCACTGCCCTTTAACCAGCAGTGTAGCTTAAACATTTGCAGTAAAGACACATGCTCCTGTCAAGAAAATGCCATCTGTATAGTTTGACAGCTTGTTGATCTGGCTTTCTGCTGTCTTTTAGCCTGGGGACCAGAAGCTGGCTCACAGTGCCCAGATGTACCACTACCAGCACCAGAAACAACAGATGCTTTCCCTGCAGCAGTAAGTCACTTGCTGGGCCTCGTTGTTTCTTCATGTTTCTGTCCCTGCCCACTCGGCCTTGTCAGGTCTGTGTTTTCTCTGTTACATGTTGAATGACTCTGGGCGTTTGACCTATGCACACGCAGGGATGAGCTCAGACCACCCGACACAGGAGCATCGACAGATGAGGAGAATGATGGCGATTTTACTGTCTATGAGTGTCCTGGGCTGGCACCAGTGAGCAAACACACTATTTAACATGCTATGTCTGGACTTTGATGGTTGAAAATGAACTATGGTGGCGACCAGCAAGTCATCAGATGAGCTCTGGTGGAACCAGCTGCTCATTCTTTGAAAAAAACAAATCCTCCTACCACCTGCTGTCGTCTTCTTTTTGTGGTTGCTTCAGTGGTAGCATTTGATTGTTGATCATGTAACTCATGTAATGTAAGAAAAAAAGAAAGCATTTCCCTGGCAGTTTTGTGTTTGAAGTTGGTATATTTTCATTAAGCTAATTTATTTTCGGAATTTCAATTAGCATAGTTTTATGGTTAAGAGAAAAGTGTATCTATTGAGAATGACAACAAAAGAGAGACTGGGAAAGTTTGTGTGAGGCTGTTCAACTCCCACACTGAAGAAGACACCGCTAGTGGTCTTAGTGCGCAGGAGGAAGATGAAGATTGCGATAGAGGATTTTTTTTCTGGTGTGCTACTCTGTTTGTTTTTAAGCAGCCATAATAATATTTATCAGAGCCAAATCGAGAAGTTGTTGGTAATAGATGACTTTATTTCATCAGGTATTAAATATTTTAAAAAATATATATAAACTACATTTTACTCTCTGAATAAATTGAGTACGAAACTGCACTTTTTGAAAAAGCAAAGTAAAATATATTTATTCATGCAGTAAATAGCAAGCATAGTCTCTTGTTAATTAAATTGTGTTGTTGTTCAGACAGGAGAGATGGAGGTGAAGAATCCGCTGTTTGACGACGCCAACCTTTACCTACACAGATTCCACAAGTAAATCCGGACCGTCACACTGGAAGTGCATCACCTGTGTGTACTGCTCCCTGAATTCACATCCACACACACACTCCACATGCACTGCTACACTCAGCCAAGTCCATGTGGAGAGCAAGATTGTCTCCCTGTAAAGAGAGAGGAGGAGGAACATGTGAAATGTTATATTCCTGACTGAAGCTGACTGACTGAGTCTCATGCTCTGCAGCCTTGCTCTGTTCTGTTTCATCTTCAGTTCAGCTGAGAGTCTGAAGGCTCTGGAAGGAAACGCGTGGACTGACTGTGGTGATCAGCTAGAGCAGAGTGAAGTGCAGGAGCCTGCTGAAGCCACAATGGCAGCATTACTCTGAGTTGATTTCTGGCTGTCGTTTTTGATTCATCAGTAAATGCTCTTTTCTTCCCCGAGTTTTAACCACAATTTGTGGTTTTACTATGCGGTTTTGCTTTGATTTTAAAAGGAGCGTTTTTAATGTTTGAGTGTGCCTCCATGCAGCATCCTCACCTGTATCAGAATGTTATGTAGCCACTGTTCTCAGTCTAGCACAGTGGCTGAGAACATCCACTGTATCATCCATGTAACAAATCAGTCAGTATGCATTTCTAGGTTTTTTTCCAATATGGTACCTCAAACTTGCTGCTAATGTTTATCCTCTGCATAAACTGTATGAAAACAATTTCAAGGTCATTTGAAAACGTCTCAATCAGAGCTCTGAACCAGAGTCCACCCTGTACATAAGGTATTGACTACCATAGCTTGTCCTCATGGTTTAGTGATGTAACAAGACAGATTGGTCTGTCACTGCTTGAATGCTGGGACAAACTCTGCTGCTTTCTTTGGTGATAGGAGCCGGGCCACTCGAGTACAAACCACCACAGTCCAAACACATATCCAGGATATTTCTAGTTTTTACTTCAAGATGGGGGCGGTTTTTTTGTGGGAAATCTGAATGACGCATTAATCAGATTCTTGGGGCTGTTTTTTTATAAATGCTTGGGCCTGCTGTTAAACAACTCTGATTTTTCTTTTAAAAACTATTAAAAAAATAGATAAAATGCGTTAAAAAGGTATGTTCTTTAGTCTTTCTGGCAATAGACGACCAAAACTTCCACCATCCAACCAATAAATTCAAATTAATATTGTATATGCAGTGGTTAAAATAAAACTAATTACATACACTAAATTACACTGCATTAAAATGCATATAGTGCTTTTCCAAGTTATTAAATACAAAAACTTTCAGTCATTTGATCACTGAATTTCATCCCTAGTTACAGATTTGCTACAGTCTGTCATGAAATGATTTCGACTACAGCTCTTTGATTTAACTTCTGACCAATCACCAGCTGATTGACTTAATGGGTCAGGATGACAAATACATAAATATGTAAATACATGGTGTGCTGTATCCACTTAGAAACTCTAAAATTATTCATTTTACTTTTACAATAAAAATTATTGAAATTCTAATTATGTTATTTTATAATTCTTTTATTAAATTATTAAAATGTTAGATGATTAGATTCTTTTATGTGTGCAAACATGTTTTATTTAAATGGTCACATATATTAACTTTTTTTAAAGAACCTTTTTGGTCACTGAACTGTGGCCCTTTTGGCCCACCGTACCTTCTGTGAGCAATTCAGAGCAGAGGTTGCATCAGGCTATAAGTGTGAAGGAGAAATTGCTGTAAAAAGAGATTTAATGTCTGACTGTCTTTATTATTTTTGAACAGTGAATAGTTGGAGTAGTTAGCCTGGCTAGCTGCTAACAGCCGTATCTCTCAGGCCGATGTTGCAGTGCATCTCTAGTAAAAACACAGACGTCTTCATCCTGCTCAGTCCTCTCTGAGAAAAGCTTTTCAAAGTGTGACTATTCCTACTGCCACCATTTTTAAATACAGAAGTTAATTTTAAAAGCTGAGTTTAAGCTGCACAGATTAAAGTATTACTGACCCCAGAAACATGTTCATCACAGCTGCAGGAGGAACAAAGTTGAAACCTAACATGAAGTTGAAAATCAAACATTCTTTGTTTGCAGTTGTTTAGATTTTCTCTGTTTTCAGAGAAAACCAGAGAGCATTCAGGTTCCCTCTAGCTCTGCAGAGAGGTGTTTGGGTTCATGACCCCAATACAATCAACTGACTGTTGCTTTGTGGACTCAGCAATCTAACAACTGAATGAATATTCATTAAACACTTCTAGTGCTGAGACATTTAGATATATTTAATATAGCTGTCTTGTTTCAGTGATGTATTTGAATAGAACTAACTGTGTTTAGTACAGCTGCTATGAGCACTGTTACTTTGCTAAAGACGAGCTCCTCTGCTCCACAGGCTCACATGTCACAGTCTGGAGGTTCCTGCCTGCCTCTTTGCATCTGCTCCGGAACAGAGCTCAGCCAGGATGGGCAGCAGAGACACTTTGAGGCAGGAATCTGGAGATGAAGCCCTGGCTCTGTCTCATCATCAGTGAAGATGTGGAGCTCGTCAAATACACAAACCCCTCCAGCAGACATGTGGTTTATCCAGATTGACAGAGCTTGTGGAGCAAAACGGACAGTTCATGGGGCATGCAAAGCAAAGATCAAATTGTCATGTTGCATATTTATTTTTATGTTCTTTTTTTCCCCTCTGCTGAAAACTAAACACAAATCCCTGCTGATTTTTCTTTAGGTTGTTCTCTTCCAGATTAACAATTCTGTAAAGGAGCTTTAGAGCAATACAAACTGTCTTTGGGCTCTTTATATGTTCTCCGTATGTTTAGCTTGCATGTGCATATATCAAAGCTGTAATAAAATAAATAGATATTTATAAGATCTTAAGTATAAACTGCTTTTGTCCTTTCATTTTTTGGAAGAAACAGATATGAATCTCCTTTTGAGCTCTGTGTCTAGGAAACAGTTTAGTCATATGTAAAGGGAAAAGTAAATCACACACACCCTCCATACACGGGCTGGATGTGTTTTTAATCCATGAAGACCGCTGAGATGATCTGGATTACCAGTCTAGTCTGATCCCACCTCTCAGTGAGTTCAAGAAGAAACCAAGAAAAAACATGATGAGGGAATTTGGGGGGTGTTAATATTATATTCTGTTGCACAACACACATTAAATGTACCAACACATGTTGTATTCTTGTAGGATGGGATTTTGCTGACCCTACATGGAAATGTGTGGAAGTTTGTGTGTTTCTTATTGTAGACAGTGACCAGAATGCAGCATATGATGAACAGAAGGGAAATCATTACATAAGTGCATAAGAATATGTAATAATGGTGGGAATGCCATAATTATTAATATATCTATGTTAGCAGATGCATTGTCTGCAGTCTCACACAGTCTGTCAGTTTAAACCACTAAGAATTTGTTCATTTCCAACAAGCAAACAGCTATAGAGAGGGAACTACTACTGATGGTACCACAGAACCTCACTTCAAAGTATCCTGAATCAGCCCTTAAAAACATGCCGAAAAATCATACAAAACTGTTAAAGCTTTGAAATATATGAACAGAGAATTATATGTAGTACAGTTTGGGAAGTCTTCATTTGCTTTGGCTTTTTTGTCATTTTTCTGCAAACCAAATTTTAAACTTGGCATAGAAAAAAAAATATTGGCTTGCGTTAGAGTTCATGCAGCTTCAGTGCATATGCCCGAGAACAAAAATATTCAGCTGCCGGTACTTACTGCAACATTTCATAGGAATGGCTGATATGGTGTAGTTTTATCATAAGGTAAAATTTCTAGCCAATGAGCTTTTTAAAAAGCAAACATTTTGAGGAGAACCTTAAGTAAATGTATGAACAAAGGTTGGATTCTGTTTAGCTGAGGTACTTCAACAAGCGCAGATTTAAAAGTGGAACACAACTGGTTCATCTGGTTCATTTTTCAGAAGGATAACTTGGAACAGACTAATAACGGGACAAAACCCAAAAATTCACATAAAACCTAGAAACTGACTACTTACACCATGGTAAATCTAACGTACCACACAGATTCTCAAATTGTTATGATCAAATTAAATACTGTCATTATGTGAAGTACCAAAAGGGCAATACCATAACACAGGGACTGATGCATATTCAGCTGTTATGGAGGGGCCTGGAGGAGCAGATAACCAGTTGACTTTTTGTGAACAACTAAGCTGAGCTGAAAGCCAGGAGGAAGGTTGTTCAACAGCTTCACAGTAACTGAAGGAAACTTGTAAGTTAGCAGGCAGCACTTGGAGGCCTGATTATCTGACGAGACAGGTTGGATGGCGATCAGGGAGCTGAACTCTTTGCCTGCTTCATGCATACTTCATGAGCTATGAGGAGGATTCTGTGTCATATTGTCGAAAGGGAAAAATAGCTGCATTGCTGGTTTAATCCAAGTCTTCAACCGCATGTTTTGTTTTATTGCACTACCTTGAACGGTGCATAAGCTGATGCTGCAAAATAATCTAACTCTAATTACTAATATGCAAGTGATGTAGACTTCTGCACAGGTCTCCTGTGGAAGGAGTTCAGGTAACAGAAGGTTGATTTTGTAAACATCTTTAAGTGGCTCGGAAGGTTCAATTCAGAGTCCATCACCACACATATTGATTTGTTCTAATTATTTGCTCGACCATTGGAATTGGTTTGTGGTCTCCTGGTGTATTGTATTGAATGCATGTAAATGTTAAATAGGAGGAACCACATGATGAAGCCTGGAGTATCCTACACGTGATTTCTGTCCACTCCAATAAGAATTTGTCATTTTGGGTTCAAGTCTTTTGACCCACATACAGAGCACAAACACAAGACTAAGAAATCAGATAAAGCTTATTTTGAACAAAGATGAATTGCGAGATGTGTGGTTCTTGTCCTGTGGGTGGGAAGCTCGGGTCGTCAGAACACTGAGATTAGTTGGAGAGAACAGGTAAGTTGATGGTAAACCGGACTGATCGGATTCTGAGAAATGCAATGACCGTACTTGGTTGGAAGATGAGTTTCCGCCAGGGGGAGAAGTGCTGTGGTCTCTGGGGATTTGGTCTCTTTGCAGGGAGTTCTTGAGATGATCCAGGTTTCGGTGTTTGGTCTTGACAGAGTGTTCTTTGGAAATTGATGGACGAGGCTTGCGGACAGGTAAGTTCTTGTGAGGAGGAAAGATTCAATCCAGGTGTGTGGCAGAAGGGAAACACCTAAAACATGCAGGGCAGGGGGCCTGAGGACCGGAATTGAGAAACACTGGGCTACACAATGGGTAAAATCCAAGGCACCACGAGGAAACACCTGAGAGGAAAGCAACAAGTAAGTGTTACAAGAGATAATCATTGAAAAGTCTAAACTAGACTAGACTCTGAGGGGCGCAGAGTACCATAACAGGCAAACACTCAGGCGCTGAAGTGCTGGCAGGCCGCTCCTCATATACTCCTGACGAAGTAGATTGATTACAGTTGTCCTGAATCCAGACAGCCAGCATGCCCTCAGGGATGAGCAGCCTCTTGGCACCATCTAGTGGATGATGAAGGAAGACGCAAACAAAAGGGACTCCCTACAAAGACCCAAAACCCCAGTCCCCAACAGAAATTACCTTTTGACAGAAAGTGATTCAAATAGTTGAATGCTGGACCAGAGAGTCTGACCCAACTCTCCAGTCATTTCAATGTCAAAAGCTGCCCTGAGGTTCACACAAAACCACTACTGTTCTTCAACAGTCTGTGTTTATGTGGACATCATTGAACACTTTGACTAGGTCAGGCTCAGTACTGTGTTGAGCATGAAAATCAGACTGAAAAACATCAAAGTGGCTGGTCATTGTTAAGAAGGCATTTAACTGGTGAAACTCAGATTTTCTGTCATTTTGCTGAACAAATGGAAGTTGGCCTGTACAGCAAAGTGTCCAAACTATGGTAATAGCTGGTTTATATGAAAGTGTGTACAAAGAAGATTTAAAGAGTTTTTTGATGTTTGTACAGACCTATCTATTTTAAATTCTTTATTTGCTCATTCTGTGTGGGTTGACTCATTTTAAAGCACTGAACTGTGAGCGTTTCGCATGGCGCCTTGCATGTAATATAGCTTGCTTTACAGAAATTGTCATTTTGCTCAAAAGTCTAACTAAAATAGACAGTGTAGAATGACAAATCTGTTATTCACAGCATTAATAATGTCACTTAGCTGCCCAATTTTTGGGTGAAACTGTCAAGAGTTTGATCCAAATAGAGCTAAGAGCTTCACATAATGTATTCTTTTGCAAGGACTGTGTCATAAATTCTAGTAAGAATGAGACGGTGGACCCAGGTTGCAGGGAAAATTTGTTTTACTGGTGATTAATGAAGTTCACAAAGTCCAGGCACCAGAGAAGAGCAAAAAGGCACGGAGCTCAGACACTGGTAGAAACTGGAAAGGCACAACACAGGAACTAGGTAGACACAGGCTGATATCAGACAAGGACAAGAGAGGGAGCAGGCAGTGTTGTAGTTAAGACCACCAAACCCGAGACCAAGACAAGACCAAGACTTTTAGGGTCCAAGACCAAGTCGAGACCAAGACCAGTGCCCCACTCTACACAACATCACAACATAATAAGATGTAAAATATGTTAAAAACTGCTTCTCAAATTGATCTGAAAGATCCACATTCTCCTAAAAATACCTAGATATTAAATGCTTAAAGCTGAAATAAAGTAGAATTATCAGCTCAAACTCTTCTTTGTTCTCCTTTGCTTCCGTCTCTGAGTCACAATCTGCAGAGGTCGCATGTCGCCCCTAACAAGATATCGCCCTGGGTAGTTGTTCATATCACCTATGTCAGAAACCACCACTGTCTGCACCACTAAACATAGCAATCATGACAATGCGCTAACGGTAAACAGTCAACTATGAATACTGTCCAAGGAGGAACAAGCAAGAAATAATCAGGCAAAGGGAGCGAACCATGACTGTTCTTGGGCTATGATTTATGTAGGTAAATTTATTACCTATGATTAGACAGATATCTTATCCCGCTCTGAGACAAACACTGCACACTGTCTCAGAGTGCCGTGTGTGACAGAGGAGGCGACGGCTGGCAGTGGAAACAGAAACACGTAATTAGTAAATCATGTTATTGCTTTGACTTTAATCAGCATGAAAACAAGGATGTTGACAGAGTAATTGGAAAAAACATATTTCAATATCTTTTTTCTGGGTCATTAATTCTATTTTGGAAACATGTCTGTGGGTAAATGTTTTTATTTAAACATTTTCTCACTTCTGCATTTTTACACATTAGCTCAGTCAACCATTAAGATATGGTGAAGTTTCTTACTGTTTATAGGACCTTCATGTCTGACCAAAGAAACATGATGTTTGCATGCAGTCAGCCAGCAGTGTTAGGAGTATCATCTGTTAACCCAGCCATCCAGGTCCTGGTAAACCTTCCTGGTTGGTAAACTGGGGTACTTAAGGCAGATCTGACAGAGTCTTTCTCTCCAGTCGGTGTAAGTTTTAATCCTGTGCGTCTTGTGCCACTTGAAGTACTCCTCATAGGCTTGCTTGTCTGCAGCCACATGATTCAGGTAAGCAGCCAGTTCTACTACACTCTTAAAATCAGCTACATGGATGAAGGAATGAGGCGGAGCCACTTCCTCATAGGTGGGCCTGCCAGGGCCAAGAACTACTGGAATGGTCCCTGCTTGGAATGCATTCCTCCACAGCTTCTCACTGATATAATCTTTTGCCTCTGAGTTTTCAAAAGACAAGTAGAACAGACATTTAGAGACAGTGGGCAGCAACCTATCGTCTGGGAGAGGCTTCTTCTTCCACTTTCCGTACACCTGGATGGGGATGTACTTCTGCAGACTTTGGTAAACATCAACACGGGTCTGGTTGGGCTTGGATTTGCTAACCACCCAGCTTGCGAAGCAGGAACGCTTTAAAGCACTTTGAAAACCTTGCATTCCAGCTCCTGGAAGGGTCTCTCCATAAGGAATGGTAATATCCGCGTCCCGTCTGTAGCTCATCGTCCAATTAAAGACACCATTAAGCCGCTTGACATTTGCATTGTTGACTGGAGGCTCCATGGATAGCCACACCCAGCCCTGTCCCATTGGCCGAGGCAGGTGCATTGGCAGAACCGACGCAGCGTTGCTTAACTCCTGGTGGTGGAATACAACCACATCTGCAGTTGGGTAGGCGGATCTGTCATCAGTGAGGAAACAGTGGCCAATGCCGTACATCTCCAGACATTTGTTCCCACTGAGACTGTAGGACCGTCCGAATGGCCAGTGCCACAGCAAGATGCTGAGATTCCTCTGAGAAGCAGGCGCAGGGTACTGAATCTGGATGACCAAGTTGTGATAAAGCAGCAGTGGGAGAGAGCTGAGGAGGAGGATGACAGCAAGGAGGAACAATGGTCTGAGCCCACATGCTACCATGGCTGCTGTGTGTGATCTACGTCGAAAGGTCACAATTTACTGGAATGGAACACTTGAATAGAAGGAAGAGTGAATCACAGAGATATTATATGTTTATTGATCCTTAAACAACAGAGTAACCTATATCAACAACAGAAACTTCCATACCACTGACCAGTTCCAGGTCAGTGGTAGCTGACACAACCAATCTGTTATGTTAAAGACTTGTTTCAGACAACACATTATTCTGGTTATCAGTTTGTGCTGGATCCAGTGTCACCCCTGCTGTCTGTTCCTTACATGTTTTCATTATTGGTGCTGCTAATTAAACACTAAAAAGAGCTGAATAGATTGAACAGTGGAAACACAACGTGCCTTGGTTATTTTGATCTAAGAGCGTATTTCTTAATTCTCCTTATTGTGTGTCACACCATCAAAACCAATTGTAAAATGAATCTGACAGGTTACATATTTGATACATGCTCACAGCTTTATGATAAAAGCCCTTAATTTGAAACAGACACACAGAGTAACAGCTTCCAAAACTAAATCTATAGCTAAGCTAATTTTTGCTGGTAAATAAAATCAAGAGTTTGGTGGAGACAATATGACTTACCTTCCAGAGATGGCACTAGGCAGCAGGCACCTTGCTGGCAGATTATAGCGTTGTCCTCTGGTAGAGGAAATCCTGCCTACAGAGACTTTTTGACTCATCTTTTGCTTCACCCTCTCAGTTTCTCGTGGTGTACCCATCTTTTTGCATCCTCTATATCTGGTCAACAACACTGAGTGTCACAGTCTTTAGGGGATTTTTAGGACATTTCCTATTTTTGTATTATTTTGTATACTGTGAATTCTTAGTTCTTTTTTCTAGTCATCTTTTTTTTGGTTTGTCAGGTTCATAACTTTAATATTAGTTTTCCATCTACTGACTTTCTCGTCCATGTTAGTATGTCCTCTGTTTACCTTGTTTTCCTCTTTAATTAGTTTAAGGTAGTCTGTGTGTTTCACATTCTCATTGACTCCATGGGACTGATTGGCTCTCAGCTGCAACAGATCAGTTCTTCTGATCACCTCTTTTTGGCAGTTTTACCATTGACTTTGTAGTGTTTGAAAACAGTTTATATCTTTATATCTCAGAATCACACAAAAGCTGAGGCCATCGTGCTATGAGAGAAGTAGAGACTGGATACACAAATGGACTTTTTGGAATGACCTGGAACGGGTCACAGCACAAAAAACATTGTGTTTGAAAAACATGTTTATCTATGGATTCAGTTTTCTTGAAGGCACAAGGAAGATTCCAGAGGCACAAGGAGACAATGTGGCATAGGATCCAAACAAGATGTCAATGTGGAATATGTGAATGTTATAATATGCTCACGTTGGAAAACAGGTGTTGGGCAGAGCCCTATAAAGAGGGATGCTGTCCAGAGAACGGGTGGGACTTTATTGGCTTTGTTCCTCTGTCCGGTCTCTAAATTCTCACAAACTCTCAAATGTTTAACAAACATTAATCTATACATTTTGAGCTTGTTTAACCTGCATATGCATTGGTTAATAACTGTACTTACTTATTTATGTTTGTCTTACAGAGTCTTCACTTATGCATCCCACAGAGGCACATTACAGACGACCCCAAAAACATACTTAAACTTTCACTAATTTATTGTTGAATTCTTGGGTTCTCTGATTACTGGCCTCTGGTTGTCTTCCCAGGTTTTCTGTTCCCCCTGTTCTCTCCATTGTTTGTCTGCTTTGGATTTGTTTCTGTGGGTTTTGTGCAATTTATTTTCCTCGCTATGTCAACATAACCCTAACCCAAAAAGAGCACCTCTTCATATAGGGGCTGGGTTTTGGGCCCTATAACAAGCACACACACACACACACTCTCAGACAAGAAATCTACCACCAGCTACCGCAGAGATCTGCATCTACTCACAAAAAAATAAATCAGTTATGCCAAGAAACAACCTTTGAAGTTTGAAAGAAAGAAAGCAAGCGAATGCACTGTGTATACAATTATTAGACAAGTTTTAGTTTTGACATATTATTTTTAGGCATATTTTCAAACTCCAAGCAGTGTAAGTTGAATGCTTATTGAATATAAACTTATCAGCTTATATGTATTTGTTTAATGAGGGAGGGTGGGGCCTAAGGAGATCAACTGACTCTCAATACAGCCCACTCATGACAGCTAAGCCCTTGAACAATTTGGGATGGAGGCAGCAAGACAGACATCTGCAAAACAAGATCAATGTCACATACTGACATAACAGAAACCCCAAATAGCCAGGCAGATGCCCACCCAACAAAGTAAAGCTATTAACATCTGAGAACACTGAGGCCAGACACCTCAGTGTTCTCAGGCAGCATGCAGCCGGCATAGGAAGATCGCATGGAACAGCTCTGCAGGACTCCACACAGAGCTCCTGTGGTGGGGTAAAGCTTTCAGGGTCAATTTAACCCTTTCATGCATAGTGGTCACTACAGTGGACAGCGATCTAAAAGTCATTTTCGTGTGCTTCTTGTGGATTTTTATGTTGTAAATACACAGACCACTGAAGTGGACTCTAATGCATCATAAAATACATGATCAACTACTGGCCATCAGTTGCAAATGCAAGAAATTAGTTTTGTTAAATCCAATATGGCCGACAGACAAAAAAAAGCATGTCAACAGACCCGGTCCCTCCTTCTACTGTAGACGACTCTTGACGGTAAAAAAAAATATTGTGACATCAGATAACCCCTAAAGAACAATACTACTAATGTATTTTCAAATAACAACTTTGTATTTGGAGAAAATTACAATTGATAATAAAAAAAGCTTAATTTTTTCCCAATTTTTTTTCTGCCTTTTTTTATGCATTAAGAAAATAAAAAATAAATTGGGAAAAAAGAGCAGAACCAACAAGACCTAGGTAAACAAGAACATGATACACAAGAAACCAAAACCTCAAAACAAAACCCACAGATTATGAAAACCAAGTAAGTGTCATCTCCTTAGAAGACACAGGAATTAAGTGTGTAGCTGCAGGACACAGGCAGAGTTCCTCAATCATGTTGTGTTCTGGATTTCAAATACAGTACATGCAGACCCTGGAGCTAAACTGCTGCTTTCAGTTGTTGTGCTGTGGTTTGTGTTTTTCAGCAGGTTTAACTCAGGGCCCTCTACCTCTGCACTCCAGCAAGAACAGGAAAGGGAAGGGCAGATGCATGAAGAGAAATCAGTAATGATGTAGAGTGCCACTAATTCTGAAAAAGAATAGGTGCTAGAGCTATTTCACAAGTCAGTTACAACTTGTGAAAGTGGGTGGCATGAGTCGGAAGTGCTGCAGGGACTGCCAAGGTTTTGTCTATTCTCTTACAGTGTGGGAAAAAAAAATTATTAACCTCTTCTAAATTTAATCAGTTTTTGCTTTTTTATCAAATGCTTTAGATCATTAAACGTCTTTAATACTAGGTGTTTAAAGTATTAGAGTAATAGAGTAATAGAGTAAGATAACCTGAGTAAATGTAAAACACAGTTTCCAAAGAGAGTTTTTATCTACTATAACTTAAAGGTTGGCCATGCTGCCCTGTGTTTAGTGTTTATGGTAACCGGCAGTCTTTTACATCACTGTGGGGAAATTTTAGTTCTTCAAATTGCTCTTTTCATAATTGCTTAAATTCTGTCTAGCGTGAGAAGGTTAAAAACCTTTGTTTTCAAGATAGACTGTGCATTGCAATGCAAAGATGACTTACTTGCACTGTTGTACTGCAAGCAAGCCATGTATGCCCATGCTTAAGTTCAATAACTAATAGCATTCTCCTTCAGGATTTTCTGGTAGAAAACAAAATTCTAGGTCCTGAAGGGGGATAGCATCTCACTACCACTACAGTGTTTAAATGACCCAGAACTTCTAAAATTATACAGTAAGAATATTTCAGCTTGTTTTGGATAGCTTTTATCCTTTAATAAATGCAGTTATTAAGTAATGCATATCCTGTAGTAATAGAAGTCCTCAATTAAAAATATTTGCATTGTATTTACTCTGTCATGCACAATTTTTTTCTGTTATTAAACTTTGTTGAAAGGTGTGAAAATTTAAGTGTAAAAAAGACAAAATCAGTATAACTCTGAATGGGCCAAAGCCTTTTCATACCACTGTATATAATAAGATGATTAATAGATAGAAAAAACAAATAACACAAATTTAAAATAGCTGTACAGAAAACAAATATTCACATAATGTCATTTGTTTGCACGGTGAGGTTTCAAATGCAGAGAGAGAAGGCAGGCAGGGTTAGGAATCAGGTTTAGGACTAAGGTGTGAATTGAGTTTAGGGTAATAGTCAAGGTTAGGCAGTAAGGAATGAAAAATGAATTCACGTCAATGTAAAGTCTCTGTGAAGACAGACATACTATGATAACTGATTTTATTTTCAGTTTTGCTGTTGGACTGTTTAATCATACCCTATCGTTTAATAAATAGCCTGCTGTAAGTTGGTCCTTATTTGTGAACTAAAATACTATGATAAATTAAATTATATTAATTACTATAATAATTTGTAAATAAATAAATAAATAAATAAAAATAACACTCTTGCCAAATAATCTCTGTAGCTGTGGTTACTGCTTGGAAGTGTCAGGAAATGCAGTGTAAGGTGGTGAGGCAGACGCAGCAGACCCAGGTTGAAATGAAAAGAAGATGATTTAATGATGAAGATTACCAAAAACACAATCCAAAAACCCGGCAGCACAGCTGAGCGGAGGCAAAGGCTCAACACTGGTAGCAACAGGTTATACGAATGGACAGCACGGAAGAACAGACAGATTGGGATTACACGTTCGACTAAACGAGACATATAGGACCAGGACCCGACAGAGACCCGGCATTTCAGTCAAAGAATTAAAAAAGCAGATCACATTCTGACTGCATACCTTTGCAAAAGCATTGCATACTGCTGGCTCATGTACAGACCTTCAGTTGTATCCTAATTCTAAAAGGATCCTCCACATATAAAGTCCATAATAACCAAATTCAATTGTACATCAGAAAACTGATTGGTCCACATGTTACTACCAGAGCACTTTGCTGCAGGTTTACTGTAGTCCCTGGAAACCAACAATATCCGGTCCGCTTCTTCAGCCAGGGAGCGAAAATCTTTTTCCGGATCAGCGGGGAGCGAACAGGTGGAGGAAGCTGGTGCAAAAACAGATGCGTAAAAGGAAGGAAACATCTCCCGAGCCAAGTAATGCCAGCATGTCCTCCATCAGTTCGGAGGGCTTGCGATCCCCCGAGCCATTCAGAGAGAGCAAGCGATCAGCCCGCTCCGAGTCTGACAGTCGGTAGAGCCGAAGCAGATTCTCCTTCAGCGCGCTGTATTTGTTAGCGCTTGGTGGGTTCCTCAGCAGACCCATCAGACGGCGGGGGAAACGGAATCCAAAGCAGCAACTACATGGAAGTACTTGGTCTCATCTGTGGTTATCCCACGGAGATGGAACTGGGCTTCCACATGCTGGAACCGTGGTTCTGGATGGTGCTGCCAGAACTCTGGAATCTTGATAACGGCAGCAAAAACAGAAGCGATGGTTGGAGTAACGGCCGCCTGGCAAGAAACTGGGTCCAAAACCACAGCTAACGGAGAAGAGGCGGCAGCATCTGGTGAGTTCTCGTTAAAAAACATGTTCATGTTCACAGATGTTAGGGGTCACCTATGTGGAAATCAGCAGAAAAATACGAAAAAATAATTTGAGTCTTGTTTTATTCTCAATGTCTTCCAATCCAAACCAAAAATAGAATGAAGTACAACCGTTGGTGTCTTCTCACCTCACCCTCTCCCCTTCACAATAAGAGTAGCCTATACATTCGGGTGTGAAATATATACATTGTATCCGCCACAATATTTACATTTTTGCAATAGTAATTTTGGAACTTTTATTTATTATTTCTGTGTTTTCAGAAACTCCTTCACTATAGATGCGTCTTTTCAGGCCTGCTACTGCCTCTAGTGGCATTGGGGTGGTAACACAACTAACATAACTGTTGGGGCCTCTGCCATCACCTGCTAGCTCCTCCGCTCCGCACTAGATGTCCTCAGAGAGCGGCATGGACCTGATCCGCTCAGCACCTCCTCCACACACCTGCAAGTATATTCCCCTCATCAAGTGGAGCATAAGAAGAGCCAGTGGCAGATCCTCCGACGCCAGAGTGTCCGCTTATGTGGTAACTTATGCCCCTCAGAGTCTCAGGTTGAGTCTGCAGATCTTTGAGTTCTCCACTTATCTATACTTGTGTCCTGCCTTCCTAGGTTTACTCCCGCGCCGGATTCCAGTCCGATTGTGTGGCCTGTCCTCTGGTTTAGAGCAGTTCCTAGTGGATCCCAGTCCCGACGACTACCTCTCCGGTCTCCATGCTGCCGCTCCACAGCCCCACGGCTCCCCGAAGTTTGATTCCATCATCTTCCTAGTGCCCTTCTCCTCCAGCCCTGAGGATCCATACTCTCACTGAACCTAGCCCGTTGTTAATAAAGTCAAGCACTGCTTCAAACTCCTGATGGTGTTTCTGCATGTGGGTTAGGCAGATTCCCAAAACCATGACAATAACTACATCACTAAATGAGAATAGCACAAAGCTTTTACTTATTATTAATTTGTTGTTTTCTTAAAGATGTAGAGCTAATTAAATGAGCTAAAGAAGACCTAAGAGTGGTTCCAGTTTCTCTCGCTGGCCACCCTTTTGAAACTGTGACAAATTTGAATATTTGAACTTTGCTGAAAACACTGACTATATTTTTAAGAACTGTTCTCAGAAACTCTATCTTTTAAGAAGACCCAGTGATCTTGGGGTTACTCAGCCAGAGGTTGTGTACAAGACAATGTTGAGTGTTTTCATTATTCATCTCTTTGGCTGGTTTGGTCACATGAGCTGCAGAACGACAGACAAACTTTTAAGAATACTTTTAATGGCAGATAAGATAGCAGGTAAATAGTGGTGAGACCAAAAACAACTCTGTCTCAACTGTTTGCTGAAAGAACATGGAAGCCAACAAAATATTTTAGCAGAGCACATCCATCCTAGTTGGTACCTAAAAACATTGATAAGAAGTCATTTATTGACAGTGCAATAATCATTTTTAACCAAACTAAATGATAACATTTACCAATAGCATGCAAAGTGTTTTAGTCAATGCATAAATTGTTGATATTGTGATTCTATGAATGTGTTTTATTTTATTGTTTTAGAGTTGAAGGAAAATTTCCACCATGACAGATTAAATAGTGTTTAATATTATTTTTTCCTATGTCTAAGACTGCACCAACAAAAAATCTCTCAGAATAGTATACATGGCACCGTAAAAGCAAAAATGTGAATTTTTACTTGTATCTGTTTAACAACCCTGGTTATAACAACCAGATGTGTTATTCTTCTGTGAACCTAATTCATTTGTTATTGACTTTTGCTCAGTTAAGTTTCTTATATATATACGTTGTAAATAGTATTTTTATCATAGTTGACCATGTTGCTTTTCATGTCTCCTTATTTCTTTTATTCCTCCTATAATTGATGGAGATATATAGATATTATTTATAATATATAAAGATCTTATGTCATTTAATTAGCTCTACATCCTTAAGAAAATTAAAATATTTGGTGTTTTATAAGCGAGTTTATCTTTTAAGGTGCCAGTAATGCCGGAATTAATAGTAAATAATAAAGACTGTGGTGTTCTGATCTAGTGATGTAGTTATGTTAGTTGTGTTACTGTAACCAAAGAATAGAATTTACTTGGGTTCAGATAGCAGTTTACTATCCACCAGTTAGTTTTATTACAAATTACTGGACTGAAACACATTCAACCTGGTCTTAGCTGGTCAGAGTTCACCTCGAAAACATCAGCAAAACTAAACATTCACTCCAAACATGAGTGGAACATAATATGCATTGTGCTTATTTTAATTAAACACGCTTCTGACTGTGTGGGACAAATTAT
>CAEFZX010025647.1:0-81630 GCA_903066825.1 Alfaro cultratus
CCAATGATTTCACAGAAGTTTGATTTACTTGGAGTTATATTGTGTTGTTTAAGTGTTCCCTTTATTTTTTTTGAGCATATATATATATATATATATATATATATATATATATATATATATATATTATTTCTTTGATGTATTCAGATGCTCCTCAGACATCTGCAACCAAACACATCATGAAAGGAGGCACAGATGGGCAGGAGGCAATAAAAATCACACCACACCACTGTGGGTAACACTACAAATGGAAAGGATGAGGACAGGCAGCAGATCAGATCCATGTAAACAACAAAACATTAGTCACGGCATCGATGAGGCCGTGGCCAAAGATCATTGACTAGCACCCGGCAGGCAACCAGAGAAAGATAAAAGAAGCCATTTACATCAGATGTAAGACGTTCTGCAGCAGCAGAAACCTCCAGGTCTGGAGTCCTGAAACATTTAGAATTGGCCCTTGTGCAACACACTTCATGTCAGAAATACTGAAAAGAAATGTTTTACAATTCTACAAACACATGACAATTATTTGAGTCAGGTGATTTGAACACATTTAAAATGTACAGGACACTTATCCTCCGTGTCATCACAAAAAGGTCATATCATAACGATACATAGAGAAATGGAAACTATTAGAGATCCACTGTTGTATTCCCACAGATTATCTTTTTGTGAGAACTATAACTAAGCAGCACTCAAAACATTTTTTATTCATGTTAGATCAAGAGGAGATGTCACACTGTGTGAGTGAGGAAGAGAGCGTGTGATGGGGACTCCAAAATAATCTGGAGTTGTTTTAAGTAGAGGTGCACCAATTGCAGTTTTCTGGATGATCTCTGATAACCGATCTTAAAAAAGCCTGACTTGCCGATTTTGATTTTAGCCGATCTAAAAATTTTTTGTCTGAAATGCTGCATAGATATAGCAAGAAAGTGGATGAGTTGGTAAAAGTGGGGTGACTATTGCTAACTGAAAACATGCAGACATGACTTGGTGGGCTGGTCTATCACTCACACCGTTCTCAAAGGAGAGCAGAAGAGGACAGTGATTGATTTGTAGACCTTTAATTGGGTTGATAAGATCGGGGAATTAGATCAGCTTCACATGTGTATCAGGCAATCAACGATCTCCCAACATTAAGTAAATTGGCACCGATAAATCAATTTTAATCTGAATTTTGTATTATACATCAGCAATCTTAAATTCTCAGAGGCAACTCAATAAGGCAGGTGTTTCCAACTCCAGTCCTTCAGAACCACGGCCCTTCAAGTTTTAGATACATCTCTGTTCCAACCAATGAATGGCTCATTACCAGGCCTCTGCAGAACTTATAAAACTTTATAAAATACTTACTTCAACTCACTCCATCAGCACTAGTTATTAAATGTCTGAATCAATACCTATCAATAATGTGACCAATAACACAATTAAGTTTTTATGGTAATAGTTTTTTGTTCAGAAGCTGCAATGCCCAAAATGCTGATTTAGTTTATAAAAATGCTTTTTGGGAGCCAGCAAAATTCATCATGAGTCTGACAGATATATTTATGCTAAATGATTTATTATAATTCAAAATACTTCCCTTTGAACACTATTGCTACAAAAAGTGAACCAAGGGTGAGTCAAAATATGACTTTACCGAAACCTGAGCCATGTTTTATTTTATTTTTTTCCATTTAAAAAGCTTTGCTGTTTATCTCGTGTTTACTTCAGGTCACAAAGTTTTAGCAAAGACAAGGAAAGATGTCCTCTCTAATTTCCCTGCACTTTCAAGCACAATTTTGTCTCACATTTCCAGTTTGGCATGAATTATTCATGTCAGCAGAGATAAAGGATGTAAAAAAAAAAGCAGCACATGAATCTCAGTGGTTAGGAATAGTTAATTAGTCTTTCCCAGGGGAAGGTGATAATACAATGGTAGGCAGCTGAGACAGCTCCTCAAAGTGATTTTTATTTATTTATTTTTTGTGTGTGTCCTTGCGGGTCATTGCATGTGTTTAGCTGAAATTTGCCTGTTGCTTTGCTCCTCCTCTAAAATGCAAACTAATCTGAATCTTACAATGTCATGTAAAATCCTGGTAAATAATTAATTTAAATCTTCATATAATGATGGCTAATCTAATTTTCTCTTCTGTAAAAGAAATGGATTTATTACAGGTAAGCACTAAGGATTGACTTTGTTTTGTTGTTTAAACAATATGGCTGCATTGTGACGCCTTACTGTTGCTTTGCAATAACAGGTCCTTTCTGCATGTGCTCGTGACAAAGTGGTTAAACTCAACATTTACACTCACACATGAAAATGGCTGCAAACAGACAGGCAAATACACAAGTGTACATCTTTGAAAAGCAGAAGTAGAGCCTCCTGCACAACCAACATAAACGCTGAATTGTAAGTCGACTAGGGATGTAACGATTTCTCGAAAAATTCGAGTACCTCGATTATTAAAATTCCTCGAGAAAAATGGATCTGCCTCAAAGCTTTGTTAAATTATGTTTTAATATTTAGTGCTCTGTGTTGCGGCCTGATCATTTTTTTGTTAGGCAGGACTCTCTCTTCTGCCTATGAGCTGTTGCTAAGTGCTAGCAGCATAACGTCAAATCTCCGGGGGTTTTATTGTGTACACTTGGAGTATGAAAGCCTATCTGCATGATGACCATTTCAAAGCAAATGGTAAGAGCGCTGCTGATGAAAGACAAAGAAAGAGATCCCGAGTACTTGATTATTCATAGCAAAACTCAATGGAGTACTCGATTACTAAAATACTCTTTTGCAACAGCCCTAACACAGTGTTACAAACAACTGAACAAATGAGCTTTAGTTCAGCTTGGGTTGCCAGGTGACAGACTGGGGTTCGCTGAGCTTGCTGGGTAATGCGGCAGTGCCTGCAGATTTGTGATGTAACATTCCAAAGGTTTTTGAAACTGCACCTTTTCCAGACACCAATAAACATAAACGTATTACCAAAAACTGGCCGGCTGTTTTTCTAAGAGCTTGGTTTGTTTTTTAAAAGCAATAGAAACACAAATGAAAGTACAACAGTTTGTAAATTGTGAATTTTGCAAAACACGTCCCATTTAAGATCCAATTCTAGATTATATCCCAATAGCTGTGAAGCTTTGGACAGCAGCTGCACAGCAGCATGTACCTTCCTATCTGCACAGAGAAACATCGCTCTGCAGAAATGGAGTGGATTACAATGACCTAGTTTGACATGGGTTACTGGAGCAAAACGAGTGTCAAAATGTGACAAATCTTACAGAGCCCTAAATTCCCAAGTCTCCTTTTGTTCATTCCCATCGCCATACTAAAGAGACACTCTATCACAAGAGGCACTGCAGTGCTAGAGGACATGACTGATTTATCAACAGCATGTTGGTTTTCTGTCTGAAACACTCAGGTGAAATTTACCTGGCTTTTTCTCTTTTTTCTATGGCTGTAACGCCTCCTCTGAGCAGTGGGCACTCATCATATTGATCCAACGGTCTGGGAAACTTTATGAAATTCACAGAAAATTTTTTCACAGTTCGAGCAGAGAGATGTGACATGAGAGGATAGAAAGTGGCGCGAGTGGACATCTGCACTGACACACAGGCGCCGATGTGAAAGGCCACAGTGATTACATGTCTGTCAGGTCACAGGCTGCAATGAACTGGTGTCAATTGGTATCAATTAGCAACGATGAGCAACACTCTTACAGGCAGTCGATACTCTAATTCAGAAATGATTTTCCCATTTAAAAAAGACAAAAAGACAGAATGGAAGAACTTTCAAATCAAACTGGATAAATCATTTTTTACCTTGACATTTCAGTTTGAAGTTAAATAAATGATTAAAAGAGAAATAGGAATAATGTATTTATTTACAATTTAGGTGAAGTGAAAATCTGAGAAAATCTGAAAATCCTAAATAAAATCCAGAGCAACTAAACTGCCCTTGCAATTAAGTTGCTAATTTTAGCAAAGTGTAGTTTAAATTGTGAAATCTATGAAATTTGCAGAAGGACATTATGGTCAACAGAAACCATATAGGGGTCAAATAACTTACACTCCAGGTAAGTTGGTGTGGAACATTTTAAATCAAGGAGTTGGTCATAAAGCAGTATCACAATATTTGAAGGTCCCACAAAGCAATGGAATGGAAAAAACCTACAAAGACAAAACCATCCTTTCAAACTGATAGGACCTGCAAAGAGCATGGTAGTCACAGAAACCCCAGGTTTACTCTGGAGGAGCAGCAGACATTCACAACTCAGGTGGGAGAGCCTATTGACAGATTAACTCGTCTTTAAAAGACTTCAGATTCGGACAAAACCTTCCCTTCCACCCCACTAATGATCCTAAACATACAGCCAGAGCTGTAACGTTTAGGATTTATTTATTTGTAGCATCATTTTCCATCCACTGTATAATAAAGAGCTACTTTGTATTGATTTGTCCCATGAAAATCTGCCAAAATACACCAAAGTGGTCCAGACTTCAGAAGAATGAATACTTTATTGAGACATTAGATGTTGACGTTACTGGTGATGAAGCTGTTGAGTGAAAGCCCAGTTAGATATCAATTATTCAGATAAAGGCTTTTCTTTACTCTCCCCAAAATAATCACAGTCTGAAGTATTCTCTAAACTGAAAGGGCTGAATCAGACTGGAGGAAACTATTTCACAGCTTGTGGCCTCAGACCATTACGCTTTTACTCTTAAGTGCAAACAGTGTTCACATGAGTCAGCCGATCTTTATTTAGGCATGCTGAAAATGAAACTGGACACTTCTTTTCTTTTTATTATTCCCCTGATATTTATAGCTTACTGAGAAGAAGAGGCCACAGAAAGGGGATGCAGCGTTCTCCAGCCAGTCGTTTTTAGCACCGTATGTACCAAAGAGTGTCGGGTTTTGAGTTGTGTGCTTCCCTGCATCACCTGCATGTGTCCTTAAAATCCATCTCTGTATAATTAAAGCTGTGAGTGCAAGTAGTCACGTCCTGCTGGGAGAGATGAATGCACACCGGAGTTCAGAGAGAGACAACTCATACCTGATTATGCTGGAATAATCTTTACAATCAGTCATCGTTTCATTATGCAAAGCACACTGACTGTGTTTTGTAACATTAAATACAATGTTTAGCATTTTATGCTTAATAAATATTAAGCATAAAATGAGAAAATAACTGTAGTTTCCTTTACCTTTTCATAGCTATATCTACAAAACAGAAAAAATAAAATCTATATTTTTTCATTCTATTGCTTTTTTAAAATAGAGGAAAATATTTCAAGACTTTATTTCATGTAATTTTGATGATAATGGCTTCCAGATAGCAAAACTCAGAATCCAGTGTCCTTAAAACTAAACTATCAGATCAATATGGAACGGTATTCTAATAAAAAGTGTCATTCTTCTGAAAAGTATGTTCATTTCTGTTCACTCAGTACTTGGCTGGGATTGTTTGTGCATGAAAGTGTGAGTGTGGTGTTGCATGCAGGAGACCAGCCTGTGGTTCTGCTGAGGTGTAATGAAAGTCTAAGTTGCTTTCATAGCTGCCTTTGCTTTTGCACTGTCTCCAACATTTTTCCTTCCACTCAATTTTCCCCGAATGTGCCTGAACACAGTGCTCTGTGAATAACCAGAATAACTTTTTCAGGTCTGAAACCACCTGAAAAAATCTTCTGAGAGACTAAATTTAACTTTTTGTATTTAATCTGAGTTGCACTTTCAGAAATGACAAAAATTCTAAAAAGTTTTGATGATTTTCTAATTTTTTAAGATATACCAAGTTCTAAAAACCTGTTTGTGTTACTATGCATGTCTGTGACATATTTAAGTATAGGCTCAAGCTTTAACCTCATCATATTTTCTCACTGTAAATACACCACATCACACAAAAATCTTTGCGAGAGCTGCAGCGGACGTGCATTCATCCTCACCCAAAGGCGTACTCTTTATCTCTGCTACTGCTGCTGCATAAATGCTTCCTCATGCTCTCCTCCTCTTTTATCTCGTTGTCTTTCTCTCCCCCTCCCCTCAATGTGAGCACAACACTGAAACGAGAAAAAAAAAAAGAAAATGTGCTGACTGAGAGAGGGATGACGCAGTAAACATAGCTGCTCTGAATATCTAAATTAAAAGTGGCCTTGTGTATCGTTTGAATTATTCATTATGGTAAACTGGATGCAGCTGCTACTACAGGGCAAGTGAGCCTCTCCGAGTTAAAGTCAGATAGATTGCTCCATTTGACTTGCTAAAGTGGTGAATTGTAGTTAATTAACTGTAGTCCTGGAAAAGCATTTAGCGGCATGGGTGAAATCAGTTTTATAAGCTCCTTCAAGGCAACAACGCAGCTCCGAACTTAATAAGATACTCCATTAGCCGTGGAGGTAACTGCCAAGCCAAACAACCTACCACAGACAGTTTGACAGATTATGGTGAACTCCATTAATCTTAACATTTTATGCAAATAAATAACTTTTTCATTCAAATTCAATACAGACGAAAGCAAGGTCATATTCTATATTAGATGGATTCCATATTAATAAAGTGATTATGTGTACTGGCAGTTTCCTGATATTTTATTTAAAAGAAGTAGGTGAACTTTATTTATATAGTTCACTATAAACCACAAAGTGCATTAGAATAAAAAAAGCTCTTACCTCATTGATTATTATAATCAACAAGTGAGCATTGCTTTGTTGAAAATACATTATATTCCCAAAGTATTCTCCCATCTGCATTTACACACATATGGAAGTATTTATTGTAGATTTGGACCATTTGAGAGGTCAGACACTGATGTTGGACAAGAAGGGTTTTATGAGGTTGAGGTCACGACGCATGCACCTCAGTGACATTTTTCCGATCAGGATAATTTGCATATTCACCAACGTTTAACAAGCAAGATAAATATAGTGTCTGTACTACTGCAAAAACTAACATTTTGACAGGTTTCAAAATTTTCTCCTCTTTCTTCTGATTTTTTTTTGATATCGAGGTAAATATAAAAATACCAGATCAGATTTTTTTATGTAAAATTACACTTATGATTTCAGCTAAATTTATCAAAAGCCCTTAGAGGGTTTTAACCACTTTCTGCTATTTTGCTAAGTTGTGCTAAGCACAATTTACCTTTTATAAAGAGATTGACATACTTAAGACTTGAAGCCTTAATATACTGTATCGTTACGTCAGCCAACTTGTCTTAATAATGGAATAGTTCACAGCACAGAACATTTTACTGAACAAGTCAATGGATTCACTGACTTTTGTCATAACAAAAAGACTCTTTTCCATTCATTAAAACAATTTCAGTAACACTTTAGCTCAAGCTGCACTTGTGTCGTTGGCATTGAATCCTGAATAGTAAAGAGTCACATAGCAAGCAAATTGGTCAGTTTTTTTTTTAAAAAGACGGAACTTGTCAAAAGATGTAAAGGGTGCAGTGGAGAACCCAAATGTAAGAATCACTTGCTGGATGAAGCCAGATGGGAATCTAAGTCTTTAATAAGTAACTGCTCTGTACCCAGCACAGAGAGCTGCAGAGCTAAAAATCCTAAAACTGCAAAGTAAACAGGAAATCAGAACAATAAACAAACCATGAGCCAAACAGGATGAAGAGCTAACACGAATCATCTGGCAAAGAGCAAATACCAGAATAAGCACAGAGGAACCAATCACAGCACACAACAGGAAGGCGGTGAAGAAATGGGTTCTATCACAGTGGTAATGGAAATATGCTAATTCAGGCTAGTACCTGCAAGTGATACTTTCTGCAAGAAGAAGTTGCTTTCTGTATGACTTTTTCAGTCTCTCACATCGTTATGGGGGAATTCTAGCTGACTCTTTGTTCCAGCAATGGTTTAGCTTATTAAGGCAGAGTATTTAAAGGTATTTTTTGTTTTACTGGTCATGAAAACTCTTTTTCCAATGAATTAGGGATTTCAATCCTGGTTCTGTACGTACCATGATTTAAAGTTTTAAAGTTACATTTAAAACTAACGTAACTTAGTAAAAGGTGTAAAACTCAAAAATAAACACAGAAAACACAGAACCTGACATTACCCCCCATCCCTCCCTTCAAGGGGTGGCTACCAGACGCACCAGAAATGTCCAAGAAACAAACAAACAAACAAAAAAACCAGGGTGGGCGGAGGGGCGACAGAAGGAGGGCCAGAGTCCAGAAACAAAAAGCAACCCAGGGTCAGAGTCCAGAAACAAAAAACATAAAAGACAAAACCAAAGATACGACAACAAGGACCCGACAAAGAACCTCTTCTTCTTCTTCTTCTTCTTCTGATTTTACTGGCTGGTGACATCTAACGTTCAGATGTATTATCGCCATCTACTATGCTGGAGTGTGGACCAGAGTATCTCCCTTTAATCTAAATTCTTATAAATAATCCTGTTTCCTTCAAAAATGTGCCGACAAAGGACGGAGGAGGGATAAATACACAAGGAGTTAATCAGGGAAACAAGAAACACCTGGGGGTAATCAAGGGAGGAACAGGACAACGGAGAATTCATAGACAGAAAACTCAAAAATAAACACAGAAAACACAGAACCTGACATTAGTACTATAATTATTTTATCCCCTAAAGACATAAATGGAACCAAAAGTTGCAAAAAATTAATCTTTCATTCACTATAGAACTTTGATTGAAACTAAATTTGATCTGTTTATTGGGAAAAAATGTCCATGGCATTTTGTAGTGTCAATGAATGTCTGTTCCCAGCACCAGCTTGTCTCCTATAAAAACCAACCCTCAGCAGCCTAGTTGCAATACCTCGGACAAGAGGCTGATCGAAAACATGACGGAGTTTAACTCTGCACTTTAACTGCAGACAAAACGTGCAGCACTCCGACAGGAAACTCCAAATCAGGCTTAATTTATGTTATAATCAGGTGGAAAAATCATCCCTCTGATTAGTTTTGATGTAAGATTATTTTACTTTTCTATATCTGGGCTCTGCCCGTTTCTGAATACCTCGAAGGCCTGGTGATTCACCGCTGCCTTTCAAAGTAGAAAATACACCCAATCTATAGCAGTCAGCACTCTTGTCTTTCCTACTGTACTGATAAATAAAGCGTAGCACCTTCTGCATGATGTTAACTGTGTAAATTAAAGGCTTCTGAGAGTCTCGGTGTGTGAAATGATTGGCAGGAGCTCTGATTGCTCTTTACCAGACAGAAATAATCTCTTGCGATAACAATCTCTGAACTTCATCTCTTATTGGAAAGTAGGAGAGACGAGGGGAGTGATCTCAGGTGCCGCTTGAATGAGAGCACCTGATCCGGTCCCTTGTTCTACATCCTCTCTCCCTCTGAGCGTTTAAATCTCATTCTCTTCACAAGAGTCACATCTTCACTTAGATAATGAATTATGAATCCCACCTGAGATGATATTCAATATTGGATGAACCACACATCTTCATTTGGTGACAGTGCTGCCACTGCCATGAGGGACAGTCCTTCTTTGCAGTACAAGCGCAGATACAAAGGAAAAGCTCATTACTATTAATATTCATGATGGGGTGGCTCAAGGAAAGTGTACGTGCAATGCTTGTGTGGGAATACCGTAAACGTGTGCATGAATACTGGTTGTAAACGTGCGAACAGAAGATGTGCTAGAGTCTGACGCAGGCCCGTTATTTGTGGGCCTGCGTCACAAAGGGGGGGGGTTGAAGCCACTACAGTCGCTATAAAACGCGCCTGGCTGTTGTTCCTTCTGCCTGAATACACATGAGTGGCCAGGCTTATCTTTCCTCTGCTCTTTCCTCGCTGAAAAACACCACGAACACAGAAATGTACTGTACATTAATGAGAACACGGGCCAATAGTTTGTCTGAGTACTCAGTGGAGCATTAGTAAATATATATATATATATATATATATATATATATATATATATATAAAGACCATAGCGAGCGGCCTTTTGCTGCTGAACTGGTAATATTGTTCTCTACTGTAGATACTATTTCTGTAGATTATGTAAGCTTACTTATTTCTGTTGGTATATAAAAACGGAGAGTGAAAGTAGTCTAGCACTTTAAATATTAACACAGTGTGCCATAATGCTGCGTACATTGCGTTGCATGAAGATGAGTGGTCATAAATTTTCAAAAACTGAGCTCAGTTGGGGGGAAATGCAGAGCACATGACGAAGACAAACATGGATGGGAAAAAAGGAGAGCACTTCCCCATCTCGCTTTGTTAACGTCACCCAACGTCAGAGTCACAGGTAGTTCTTAACCTGTCACAACAGTATGAATCATTAATTGTAAAATAAGGTGGAGGTTATACTTTGCAGTGTTTGTAATTCTATGAATTAGTCAGACAGCTCTTAAAAACCAAAAAAAGATGGAGAAACAGTTCGCAATCACATATTTTCTCTTCGGAGTCTCAGGAAATGATTTTGCAAAGAAGAATAATTCCTAAAAACATACGAAATGGACAAAACTGATCATGGTATTTATGAGTCAGGGTGTTCTTCAGTGAGAGGCGTCTTCAGAGTCAGTGTAACACAGACTGCTACAGAAGATCCTTCTAGTCCAAAGTCTTCACCATCTACAGCAATCAATATGAAAGATTGTTTATAACTGATAATCAACACAATGTGAATTTTCATTTTCATTCAGTATTGCAGCTAACCAGAACACAATAATTGCATTCAGTTGTACAGAGGATATAAAGAGTTTACATACACCTGCGGAAATGTATTCTTTCTGATGTAAAAAATCATAATACAACAACCCTTATTCACACTTAATGACATTTAGCTTGTGTGATTCATTTGAAAAAATAAAAAGCTTTTTAAAGTGTACACTGCAATAACGTGGTTGCATAACAAGGCCTGACTTTAAACAAAACCTTTTCTACATCACCTCTTGATTCCGTTACAGCATTCAGTCATCTAACCTCAAAAACAGAGACTCTTTTAACTCCAAATAAATCTCATAAGAACTTGTGGAAGAATTTCCCATAATTTTGACTACAATCCCAAAACAACAAAAAACAACACGCCTCCAAAAACAAAACCATACCCACACTCATATGGAGGTAGCAACAACAATTCAAGACGTGGCTGTCATGATTTATGGGAGTTGAGGACCTAAATTGAGGCAAATGGCAGGGAGGAACAAAGTAAATAGTCTGAGTTTAATAAAGTTCAGAAAACTAACAAAAATCAGAAGAGACACTAGAGACGTACAACCAGGAAAACATGGAGTAAACAGGCTTAACAATGGAGAAGCAATGCAGAATATGAACAGATTGTACAATCTACTGGATGGTTGGAAACTGTAAACAAAAATAAATGAAAACAAAATAATAAAAAAAAAACCATCAGCAGCAATTAAAGCTTAGTTATTCTTAGTTAATTGCTATCCTTAGCAATTAAAGCTTAGTTATTTTTTTAAGACAGCAATTATCTACAATATTTTTTTGCCATTCCATAAATCATAATCTATTTTCTTATGGATCAGATCCAGTAGTGGAAGATCTGCATTAAATGCAACCGAGACCCAAGGAGAACAAGTTTTCTTTACATTTTATTCGCACACCATTTACTGAAACTCCACTGAAAAATGCTATGAACAGAATAACTGAGTCATATCATGTCTAAACAGAAAGAAGAGATAACATAAACTTACCGCTATAACAAATCTTGAGAATAATAAGCACATTCTAGGTTATAGTGTCACAACATTATAGACACTTTCATAACCGAGTTGAACTCAAGTTGGAGCAACTGCTCAAGGTCCAATTGGAATAAAAATATGTATAATTGGCTTTTGAAATAGATCCTGCAGCATCTTAGTTCATTGGAGAGTGAGGCAAATGTGACATAATCACTACACTAATGTTTAACTTCTAAGTTTTTGAGGCATCCTAAAATGAAAGTTTGGACTAACACAAGAATACAATTATTTTACCTCTACAAAGAGAAATTCACAGGAGTTTATTTTGTTTGTTCAATAATTCACTTTACTTCCATATTTATGTGAAGTTCTCATACATATGATCTATTTTTATACTGCAGTTTCATTGCTGCAGATTTGTATCTGAATCAGCATCAGAAGTTAATATAAATGAATTAGTTAATTTAAAATTTCATCCAGCATAATCAGTCTATAACTTTATCAGAGACTCATCTAAAATTTTAAAGATATGCATAACCTTTAGAGAGCTAAAAAGATTGAATTTAGTTTAATTTGATGTCATATTCATTATTTTATCTTTTTTCTGTTAATATAGGCATGTCAGAGGGAACTGAGGCTCTTCAACCTTTTTCAGCAGATAAAAGATTGGAGTTCATAAAAATTGTAAGAAACCAAGAACATGTTCAAACAATGATCATCAAAACACAGAATAAATAATCCATCTCTGTGTTCAGAAAGGTTCAAAGGTTTTATTTCCCATCGTTAAAGCTATTAACATGGTCAGCATAAATCTGAATCAGGTTTCCATGAATATTAAACTAAACTGGGAGCAAAGTGATAACGCTAAAAGCTAGGCACAATGCGTAAAAGAGCATTTCTAAAGTATTTACCAGAGCTTTATTATCAGAGGTGTGAAGTAAGAACAGGGGGTTTGACCTGAACCAAGGGCTGAAAGTGAGGATCACTCAATACCTGCTGCTTTATTTAGCCTTCATTGTTTCAAATAATCACTTTAAGGATTATTTAAATTTTTGGATTAGATGTTTATGACTCACATATCCAAAAAGAGAAACTTATTTAATCCCACACTCTTTTCCAAATCACATATAATCCACCTAAAACAATTTATCTGCCTCATCCTTTATTACTTTATATTTATATCAATGCATAATAATAATTATAATTTATATGCACACACATATATACAGCTCTGGAAAAAATAAAGCGCCCACTACACTGAACCCCATTGAAAACCTCATGTTTTTTCCACCAAATATTGATTTCTGAACTCTTCCTGAGTTAAAACATTAGTATTGTTGTTTCTATATGAATATTAATTTACTTTCTTTTCATTATTTCAGGTCTGAAAGCTCTGCATCTTTTTTGTTATTTTGACAGTTTCTCATTTTCTGCATATAAATACTAAATCTTTACTTAAAATTTCAAAGACATGTCAGTAGTTCGTAAAATGAAAGAACAATGTTCATTTTACTCAAACATATACCGTACCTATAAAAAGTGAAATTAGAGAAATTCATCATTTTAATGGTATCTTAAGAGCTGTAAAGGTGTATGTATGTTTCACTGGAGATATTTAGTTTATCTCCCTTGTTGTGACAGATCAAATGATCGCATGTTGTTTTAACCACAACATGCGAGTCCCATTTTCACTACATACCAAAATATTCCTCCTGTTGTATGAGTGACTTAATGGCATGACTGACCGCCATTGCTTAACAGCAGGTCAGGCCATAGCTATTATAAAGAGACAAAGGTAGCAAAGGCCAAAAAAACTAAATGGGAGCAACAACAACAACGGCAGCCAATCTGCACACCAAGCCTGGAGCAGTCCACCAAAATCCAGACAATGTTGCAGCGAGGAAGACTACAAAGCCAAGCAGTCTTCCATAGGGTGATATTTCCCTCTCTGCCCATGAAAATAACCCACAATTGTCCCAAAGACTAACTACAAAAGAACTACTAAATGAACACAAACATCCAAGTGATGCACCAAGACATCCATCTGCGCAACCATCTCAACAAGAGAGAGCGCCAGAGGGTCAACCATACATAAACTACTCCATCAGTGTGTGTATGATTGGATGAATGACGGACTGTTGTCTGATGTGCTTTGGAGTCCTATGAATTGAGAAAGTGCGATACAAGTGCAGCCCATTTACCATTTAACCATGCATGAACATAAAATCGGGCATTTAAAGATACCTTAGTATATTAGGAAGAAGCCGAAGAATGAGCAAACTTCAGGTAGCAAAGCCCTGGCTGGGATTTAAATGCAGTACCTTCTTGCTGTAAGGAAATAGTTCTTAAAACTGCGCCACTGAATAAACAGAGAAGTTTAAATGTTTGCTTAAATTCCTGTCACAGCATAGAAGATGCTTTTCAGTGTAAAATACCACAAATCTAATAGTAACATGGTAATCAAGTTACCCCCTATTTCACTAACTCAAAACAAAAACTTGTATTTAACCCAGTTTTTATGAAAACAAAACTGAATATTAAAATAGAAAAACTTAAAGGGGACGGAAACCATGTAATGTCTTGCAGATTCCATGTTTGAATCCCAGCCAGCTTACATGACCATAGATGAGTTCTTTTCCTCACACCCCAAAATGTGACTTTGGTCACCTTTTATATAGGAGTCTCTAATCTAACTTGCACAATGCATTCAGCCCTTTCAAGTGACAAAGCATTGTCCTTGAATGCTCAAGTACTTTATGCTGCAATGTACTGTATTTAACCAGAATGCTGTCATACTGCAGTAGTGCGGTCTACTCATTATCTTGTGCTGTTTTTGACAGCGCCGCTGAATCACATCGCCCTGAGACTTTACCCAAAAGGGGAAAAGAGTCACAGCCACACTAAGGTCCAGATGACAGAGAAAGTGAGCAATAATAGTGTCCTTGTGCCGCCACTGGATTACATAATAAACTCATGATGTCAATCATGCACTAATAGGCAGTGTCCTCTTGAAACTTTTTTCAGATAAGTAGAAAAGAACATGAAATTTGTCAGGTGGAAGTTTATGTGTACATGTGCAGTAACTTCAAGTTCCCACACTTGACTATTCTTATCTTCTTTTGTTCTCTGGAAATCCTATTAACAATCTCCAAGAGCCCTTTCTAAACACTGACGTACCAAACAAAACGCAGAATAAATTTTTACCTGGTTCACCTGTCAAGGATTTTGTGTTTGCTTTTCGCAGCTACAAAGAGAAAATACTCTGGAAGTGCTTAAATGTCAGCGTGACAATGAACTGAAAAGCAGGGGAAAAAAATAAAAAAAAGAGTGAGTAAGATCCAGAATCAGTCAACCCAAGAACAATATTTGGCTCTTGGGAAGTCATGGTAAGAAACTGGGGCTAAGTTTCAAATTCAGAATGTTTCTGCTGTAAGATGTTTGGGTTTGTAGCAAAAGCAGGACCACAAGTTGATAAGAATTAGGCAATGGTTAGCAGAGAATTTCAGTTTCCGATTAAGAAGATTTTGATTGTTGGATCTAACATAAGAAAGCATTGCAGATTGGGGACATTTTTATTATATTTCATTGAAACTGTGAAGAACAGACCTTGAAATTATTTTTCATTTAAGGTGGGTTAAGGGAAAAAAAATACAAACAAAATGTACATTTTAGTTTAGCTGAAAAAAAAAGTTGGTGGGCTACCTTTGATTTAAATACAGCACATAATTACAATTATAGTTTTAACAAAATCTAAAACAAAATTAAGAAATTTAAATATACTAGCGGAAATAATTTGTAGATATATCCTGTTAGATTGCATTGTTTACATCCTAAAAGCTTATGTAAAAATCATTTTAAAGTTTTGAAAAAAAGGGCTTTTCACAAATGATCACACATTGATCTTTTGACAATATATTGTAACGTATCATTTTGTATTGCATGGCTTTCTATCAAATGATATATCATGTATCGTATTGTAAATCATATCATTGCATTTGTATGAAAATCATACTGCCATGTTGTATCATGTGTCACAATGTATCAAATATTTTTTATCATATTGTATCCAAACAGATTATATCATTTATTACAGCATAATACTGTCTTGCATCATATTTGGCATATATTTTAGATCACATAATGCATCACATCATATAAAAGTTTTACGTCTTCCCAAAAAAAGGAAGAACTTTTATGACCCTTTAACAAATGAATGCAAAGTTTTTAATGCAAAGCACATTGAAAAAGCAACAACCAAAATAGATATAAACAACCTAACTCCCAGAATGAGGGTTCACAGGGTTATTTTCAATTCATTGCTTAAAAAACCCAAATACTCAAACACCAGAAGCAAATGGACACAAAGCAATTTCCTAACCATTTAATCTGTTTATCGGCTCCATTTATCTCAAAACATGTCTAGCTGATGTCAGTGGCAGCAGATTCTGCAAACAACCATCTGAGAATAGACTGCAGAAGACACAAAGACGCAGACAGAAGACTGTAAATAGCTTACAAAAATCAAGGCACGGCACAGACGTCATGCTGATCAGCAACAACAGGAATGCAGATAAACTGATGAATACGTGTTCCTAATCGTTCTGTAGACAAAAAAACAAGTAAATAGATACAAGAGCAGCAGCTCTTTTAGAAAGGGAAAAATGTGGATACTGTAGAGCTTTCCCAGATTGTTTTGCTTATGGATGTAGAAGATCAAAATACACCATCATGATTTCAAAACTGAGCAGTGTACTTTTTTTTTGTTACAAAGAGCTTTTACACTTTTCTGCAACGGTACAACAGGTGAACTCAAGACTGGGCATGCTCCATGTTTTTGGAGAAACACAAATTCACTGTGATGTTGTCAGAAAAACTATCTGCATCTCTCCAGAAGTGCATTTGTTAGGTTGTCAATCTCATTTTTTTTGTTTGTTTTGTCCCTTTTCTTGTGAGTTTTTTTATAGACCACCAGTCCCAGTGTGACATCTGAATTGTGCCCAAATGTGGCACAACAATGTACTTTTGAAGCTTAAATTGCTACAATATGAACACCCATTAACAGGCTGTGACAATAATGTAAGTCTTCATTATTGCAAAGTTTTTTAATGCACTAAAAACTTTGCATTAAAAAGTTTTTATTGCAAAGTAATAAAAACTTTGCCATAAAAGTTTTTATTTCTTTGCAATAAAATGGAGATGTAGCAATCCATTGCTAAGGGAAGTTTTACTCATGCACTCCATAATCCTGACCTGCATGGAAGAGTTGCAAGAACAGAGGCATTGTTTAAAGAAATCAATAAGAGGTTTAAGGTTTGCAAAGAGCAAAGCACCACAGACATGTGGCAGAAGGTGCTGGAAAATTAACACCCTGAATGCACCAACCTCAAAGTGAAACAGTGTTGGCAGCATCATGCCAACATTATGATGCTACAATTTTACAAACCTGGACAGCTGGAGGTATGGATTGTATGACATCATGCAGAAACTGAAAGTATGAGTGTTGTACTGAAGAAAGAAGAAGAAGAATTCAGCCATCCATCCTGTTACCAAAACAATCCTAACATCTGATTTTGGTGTTGTGCTGTATTAGTGCCCAGACATCTAAATGTTGAATTATTCAGGACTTGTAAATTTACCTTCTGTTTATATTTATCGGTATGTTTTTCTTTTCTAAACTGAAGTTTAGTTTTCAGAGCCAGGAATAAAAATTTTATTTTGTTAACACAATGTGCTGAATCTTCTCAATAAAGTTGAGGATTGTAATATTTGCGGTGAGTTTTTTAAGACCCTCTCGTCATTCTTCTTCTCTTGCCTTGGTATACAGACGAGGTGAACATTTTTCTTTGTCTTCTTTGACATTTTCCTTCCAGTTAACAACATCTGTGCTGACAATGCTGCACTCTTGCATCACTTTGTCAATCTGCCACACTCACCACTCACACTATGTGCCCTTGTACTAACGACAAACCCTCTCTGATCAAATGTCTGCCAAAGGCTTTCCAGAGGACAACACCCAGGAGACAGCTCTACACATCTTATTGATCTGACAGCGACATTGTGCCTTAAGTCGAAAAAAACCCTCACCCACCCGTCCATGACCACAGGAACTATGTGGAGGCAGCAGCCATTATACACGAAGAAGAATCCATCTCCTTTGGGTGCAGTTGTCATGAACTGGTCAATTTTCAATAGTACAATTTATGGATTTCTGGTCAGTGTCACTCACAACGTGAAAACAGGCTTTACACCTTTTAAGCCTTGGTGGCGTCGACTATAAATCAGATATGAATGACCTCTAAAACATGTTAGGTTTATTGCATTTGGGAATCGGGTGCATGTGTGTGTCAAAGCCATTTCAGGTGAGCCGGGACACGGGTATCAGCTGCAGTCATGCATTTTTCATTACTCTGGTCAGTCTGCTATGAGTACTCCATCACACATGGCGGGCCCACTCCTGTCGGGCCTACCACACGACCACAATAACATTTCCACCTTCACAAAGACTTTGCATTCATTTTTAATTCATTTTTATACCCTAACCCTGACCTTTGCCCTACATCTAACCCATAACAGCTCTTCTCCTTAGTTGGTCACCATATGTAGTATGTGTTAGGAAAATTGTCCCTACAATGTATCAAATACAAGGCTACACACACAAAAAAACACACGAGTAACATTTGTGACACAGCTTATCGCCATGCTGAGGACGGTTGAGATCTGCTGCGTCAGTGAAGTTCAGATCCATCACCGTCTTAAATGTGAAACTGATGCATAGCTGCTGGAATGTCACTTTTTCAGTGGATTGGTGTCTACACAGCCGAATTATAACTTCAAGAAGGAATAATAAACTTGGAGCAGACAGCAGTAGATGCTGCAGCAAGTACAAATCACCCCCAATAAAGAGAGAATTGTAACACTGCAGCAAGGTATTGTTAACAGATATCTTACTGAATACAATAAATAACATTAAAAAATTACCAATTTACTTTTTGCTCTGTGTGGCCTAAATATGAGGGGTTATTTTATTAAACGATTGGAATACAAAGAATGACAAGAAACAATTTTTTCTGCTCTAAAGCCTATATTCACAGAAAAGGATAAAGTTTTGTGGTCAATTCGCTAAATGGAAATGGTATAGACCAATAATCTGACAGTTTTTGTTTTAGCTGTGGGCTTTGCCCCCTTTGAACACACACTGGGAAACGTCACATGATTTACCTCAAGTGACTAAATCTCTTCATGTTTGATTAGTAACAGATCTGGTTTACTTTTACAGGCATTTATGTTAGATATACACATTCACAATTTGTCAATGCAATAAATGTCTTAAATTTGGAGAGATCAATTGAGAAAGCTTTCTGCCAGTTTTCAGAATAAGCTTGTGATATTGCGGCACATTTCTCCTGACATAAATGATGTTACTGAATCAAGTGCAAACACAATCTCAGTTCAATCTACAATTTTTTCATTTGCTCAAGCCTCTTCGTGACGATTTCTTCAACACCCAGGAGATTGTACAACATCTGCTTGGATTTTTACTTCCTGGCTCATGTATTAAACATGTTTCTATGTGTATTTTTCTGTTCTTTTGGTGCCATCAATGTCATCCCGTATTTGATTAGCAGATTTTATGTCACACTTTGTCTGTAGAAGACTGAATATGTATTCTTCCTTGAGTGTTAGAATTTTATGATAGACAACACCATATAGCTGTGAAATGAAAGAAAACAAATTGGTGCATTTGCATTTAATGCTTTATAAAATCACCTCTCACTATAATTACAGCTGCAAACCTTTTGAGATTTAAATAAGATTTAAATATGTATTGCTCTAAACTATGGCTCTGCAACCTTTACAATTCAAAGAAAAATTTCTGCCCTCAGTTCAACTAAATTAAAACTCCTTTAGAGCCACAAATATTGCATGACCTTTTGAAAAAGATAGCTTATAATCTGAAACATTTACAACAGGAAATCTTTTGTGTGAAAAACACAATAAATGCTAAAAGAGGTGTTTGTTATTATAGCTATATTTTTTAAAAACATTAGTTTGCTCTTACACCAGTATGTACTAAGCCCCTAAAGAGGCATTGAAGGCCAAACATAAAAATAAAAAAAGATACTATCATATAATCATGATAAGTTCAAGTAGAACAAATATCTTTTACACCCAAAAATGTAATACAAAATAAACTTTAAAGGTTTTTTGAACAAAGGGTCAATCTTGTGCACTGAGGGGATTTTTATACATCACAATTTCTAACTTTATTCAAATTACATATTATTAATATGTGGGTTTAAGTAATTGGATCATGTTTTTTTCTTGACACTTCAAGTTTCTGACTTTTGTCAGAACCAGTCGGACTTTATCCCAGAAGTAAAAATAAACCCCTGCCGTTTTTAAGGTTTCATTATACTCAAGGTCAGGATGTTTAGACGGAAATTAAGTCAGGCTTCAAAGTCTAAAGACTACTTTGCAAGCTAGTGTGAATATAATTACATATAATTGAAGCAATTGTCCTTTTTTTTTTTTTTTAAGTTTATGATTCAGTCCGACTGGAAGGACCAGAACCATCGGCATCTGAAACATGCTGTGAGTCAGCAAGGTGGATTGCTAGTTTGCTCAAGAAAAAATGAGTCAGAACCTTCCGAAAGCTTCAAATTAACATATATTCCCCTAAGGTTTCTGCTAAAGAGGGGATTTGCTTGAACTATGAAACAAAGCTATATGTACCTAACAGGAGGGTAACTTATATGGATCTGACAGATAAATAAAAAGTGGAAGGATGCATCACTTTTAGTCTGAAAACACTCTCAATTTGTAACTTTTTAATTGTATTTAAATACAAGGGAAAAGTTCTGTTTCAGAGACGTTGACCTTTCTGGATCAGCTGATGGTCTAAGTCATCTAGGAGTATATTATGCCAGTAGGAGAGCATGTCATGGGAAAAAAACAACAAAGTTCAATATTTCCATACCAAACAGCAGGCACATAAATAATGCAAGAGTTACAGTTTCTTTATACAAGGGTACGTCACTCAGAGTCAGGGATCAGCATTTTGGGTGCCAGATACTCGGAGAGGTCTTTGATAATGAAATGCTGAATGTGAAACCTGACCACATGTTGAGCAGAGGGGAATGCCTTGATCTCAGAACAAAGTTGATTCAATCGATAGAAGAAGAGGAGTCCCATGAAACAGTACAGTAGTGACGAAGGCCTGTTTTAGACAGCTGGTGTATAGTTCCTGTAAAAATTAAGAGACCACTGCCGTGAACCCCATTAAAAACCTCCTGGTTATTCCACCAAATACTGATTTCTGAACTCTTCCTGAGTTAAAACATTAGTATTGTTGTCTCTAAAGGAATATGAACTTGTTTTCTTTGCATTATTTGAGGTGTGGAAACTCTGCGTCTTTTTTGTTATTTTGACCATTTCTCATTTTTTGCAAACAAATACTACATTTTTGCTTGGAATTTCGGAGACATGTTGTCAGTAGTTCATAAAATAAAAGAACAATGTTCATTTTACTCAAACATTTACCTATAAGAGTAGAATCAAAAAAATGATAATTTGGCAGTGGCCTCCTAATTGTTTTCAGAGCTATACATACATTTTCATTTTTCATTATCCAGGCTTAAATAAACCAAAAAAGCAAATCAAAACAAAAAAAGGAATTAAAAATAATAAAGCAATAAGACTTACAGTATTCACCCTTTGTATGTTTTACCCTCTTTTATTGCATTAACAAATCACTCATAAGAAACATATTTTGAAATTTTATGTCAGAGAAGAGTTTTTTTGTCAAAGCAAAGGCAAATAAATAAAAATTTGAAACACAAAACATCACAAGTGAAGTTTCCTGAAATAAGCAGCGTTCTTGCAGTATTTTTCTGTAGCTATTTTAGAATACCTAGCTATAGATATTTATTGTGCTAATTCACCCATCCATTTGCGTTAAAGCCATTTTTTATTTCTGCAAGGTTCAGGGAGCTTTATATACAGTAATGGAAGAGTCGCCAGTCTGAGCCAAAATAATCTAACAGCAATGTTTTATGATAGTGGAAATAATCTCTGAGAGGCCAAGCTAACATGGGGAAATATGCCTCCTCCACAATGAAAGGCCAAAAAAAAGAATAAAATAAATCCTGACAACAAAGAGAAATACTGCATGATGAAATATTTCAACCCTGATTAGAGTGCCTCTTGTCTCTTTCATGATATATTGAGGAGGGGTGGGGGCACAAAACATCGTGCTCAGAATGAAAATATAGGAATTAAAATATACTCCATCCTTTAAAAGTCACAACCACTTGAAGGGTGAACTCGGAGCACCTCTGGTGAGTGGAACAGGAGGCTTACATCGTAAATCTGTGGCAACTTTATGATGAAATCTTGTCAAGAATGGACCAAAATCTCAGAGGAAGCTTTTCAATGGGGTTTATGACGTGTTGCATGTCAAAGGACAAGTGCTGTTCCGTTTTATTTTAATTGAACAGTTGGCATTTCTTGAAGACAAGTTGGCACACCTTTACCAGTGGTTCCCAAAGATTTTCTGGGCCCCCCTATGGACTACAATAAAAGAAGAAAAAAAAATCAACTGGACACACACATCGTTCAACCAGACATAAACCTATACACATATTTTGTTTTCAAACTCCATTGAAGTTTATTTCACCCTTCAGGTTGCAACAAAACAAACTACAAACCAACTTTACAGTGAAACACTTCTGTGTAGCTGTTTCTTTTTTGTTGTTTCATTCTTCCATACAGCTTCCCGCATCCCCTCTGAAATGACACAGCGCCCCCCTCGGGGCCGCGCCCCACACTTTGGGAACCACTGATCTATACCAACCAGATAGTGGTGAGGTTTACCTAATAATGCTGTCACTTTAATTCATTTCAGCTGTTTGCTTTTTTCAGTTTTAATGACAAGAGAAAGAAAGCATTACTCATTTATGCTAATCAAAACACCATTAATGAAAACTTCAAACAAATGAGGAGGGAGGAAAAGATGAAGGCTTAAACAACCTGGAATTTGACATGGGAAAAAATGTTTAACAGAACTTTCTAATCAGAAGATGAAAGCTTCCAGAGAGACTGAAACATAAAAGTAGACCGGACAAAGATGTGAGGCAGAACAGTAGACAAAGAGTAGAAGGTAAATGAAAAAACATAAACGATGAGATGAGACTGCTGATCAACAGACCTGTCACCGCTTGATGTATGGGACTCTCATCTAGCAGGACCAAATGCACCATCAAAAACAGTAAGAAAAAATGTCAATATGTCTCACTGGGAGAGCACAGGGTGCAAAAGTGTTGGGTATCAGCATTTCTGTGTCACGCCTGGAAAACTCCCCCCTGCTGCAAGCATTACTTTGCAGCAGGTGTGAAGCAGAGCCTACAGAACAACTATGCATCGTCTTAAAATTTAGTGGAAAGTCACAAACAGCACACAGTGGGGGGGCCTGTGTGGTATCACAGCCTACTACAGCTACGCATTGTCTTCCAATTTATTTCACCTCACGTCAAGGCAGGGCTCTAATAATAGCGAGTTTAACCTCTGACTATTTGTTTTTTTTATGTTGCAAAATTAACAGATCAGCCGATGCTGTGAGGGCTAAAAACAGAATATTGCATAATCAGGTGACTTTGCAAGGCTGAGAGCAGTCATATACTTATTGTCACACTGACTGAATGAAACCCAGGAGTGATGACAGAGTGGAGCGGCGCAAAGTGAAAGGAGAGTTTATCCTCTGGCCTCGAGGCGGGGCGAAGGACAATGGAGCTCAGAGGGAGGATATATTCGCTCAGGTCTTTTACATACTTGTACTGTCATCCATTCCTGTCAATCATGGACAGAATAAACCTCAGTTTGCTTTGATGCTTTAAAAAGTGGAAGAAAAAATGACAACAGGGCCAGGAAAGGCCTGTTTTCTTCAGCTGAACAGTAACTCTCCAGAAAGTGGATCAGTTAAATGGGACACATTAATTTAAATTGCGATTCATGTATTTCTTGACAGACTTACCCTAAAGTCAAAGCAGCCCAGACGACAAAACGCTGTGTTTGCGTGTTAGTTTTCTGCATGTAAACAGCTTTGAGCTAAAATAGGCTGCCTCACTCTCTTCACATCAATTTCAAACCCTCTTAAGTCAAACTATGTTCTTTTAAAATGCTTTTTTTAAAACCAAGCAAGTTGCTTTGGTGTAAATAGACTGAGCAGAAAGAATTAAACTAAAACCCACTGACATTTCACAAGAAACTTGGAGCTCACTCTTGTATGTAAAGCTATAACAAAGTCAGTTTACTTAGTGTTCATGAACAAAATGAGAAATATGAGTCGTTTACATAACTTTACTAAACTTCACATGGAGTAACAGACACTAATCAAGCATAACATTATGACCACATGCTTCTTTTGCTATCTTAATAGAATCTGTGCTGTGGTATCTGGCAGCAAGAATATATATATATATATATATATATATATATATATATATATATATATAAATATATATATATAAAGATTATAAAGTTCGAGTATACTGATAGAGACATTTTCTAGTCTTTCCCATTTTGAAGAGCTGCTAAAAGAAATGGGCCTCTGTTTTCCACACTTATACCTTAGGTAAGAATGGAGGAAAGGATTACTAGTATAAATGCATAATGTGGTTGGTAGAACTGTTGCCTTGCAGCAAGGAGGTCCTGGGTTCGATTCCCGGCCAGGGGTCTCCCTGTGCATGTGTGGGTTCTCTCCGGGTACTCCGGCTTCCTCCCATAGTCCAAAATCATGACTGTCAGGTTAGTTGGTCTCTCTAAAATTCTCCCTAGCTGTGTGTGTGTGCATGGTTGTTTGTCCTGTCTGTCTCTGTGTTGCCCTGCAACCTGTCCAGGGTGTAGCACGCCTCTTGCCCGGAACGTTAGCTGGAGATAGGGTGTTAGAAAATGGATGGATGGAGTTAAAGAGAGGAGAGGACAAACAATGAGTTGCAGCATTAACTTATTTATTCATGTATTTATTTATTATTTTGTCCTTCATGGCTCCACTTTAAAATATTTTCAACACACTCCTGGGCGAAGCCCTTGATGTGGTAATAGCACAACAATTTTCTGTTAAGGTTTTCTGGTTTATGTGTGCAACTTCAAGGTTATGGGTGTCCCCCTTCTGGTTTGGAAACATTTCAAGACACTTCCCTGCACTTGTTTAAAAGGAGTTACTTCTTAAAGTTTAGTGTTTTTTTTTCATGCTGAATACAAGTTAAAAAAAAATCATATATGAGACTTTGCTACAGCAAAAAAGTATTTATTTATTTATAGAATTTTAACACATTTTTACCAATATGTGTGGATGGTGCTACTCGCTATGAAAGTACTACATTTTCTGTGAAGACTCTACTACTGTGTTTCAAATGTCATGTGAGCCATGCTCGGCACAGTTAATAACTACCAGCTCTGAAGAAAACACCTAACCCATAGGTTAGGTGTTTTCTCTGTAACACCACCTTAAAATAAACAAGGAGAAAAAGTTGTATTTAAACTTCATTGTATTTCTTAAAATAAATGGGACATGAAATTTTAAGGGACTGTTCCCCAGAAATACCACATTTGCACATTTTTCCATATCTCTTTATTGCGTTATTTCCCCTGCTTCTACATAAATCTCTTCTGCAATGATCTTTGATTTGTTTCCATCTGTGCTCCTGGGATTTAATGTTCACACTTTTTCCTTTTCCAACTGCTTAGCTTGGCTCCCAAACATCTGCCGCCTCCTTGCTGAAACTTGCACGTGACAACGTTTTCCCTCAATGTCCTTACCGTATTTGGACACGGCCACCTGTGAAGCTTCTGAGACTGTCAGAGTAAACAAACAAATATTGCGAGCTAGTTCAGCCAAACCAGCTGAACCAGTTCCAATTAAAATCCAACAAAACAGACATTTCTGCACAAAAAGCGGGTTCTGTTCACTTTAGATCACCCAAAACCGTGATGTGAACATCAATGAGTCACTTGGATGTTTGATTCCAAAAAACACAGCAAATATTGAATAGTATATTAGTTTGACTCAACAGCATCCCTGATGCCTGAGAGTCAAAACATGTGAAATGTTTTGATAGGCGCTTGCATTTATTTATTGTAAAACATATCATTGCAGAAATGATAATGGGCGACCAGCAAGAACATTCTACCCTCTTTCTGTCGTGAAATAGATAGATCGGACTCATCCAGGCAGCAAGTCTTTTGCCGAGTCTAGCATTGAAACAGCAGCAAGGGATCATTTGCATTTTGGAGATTGAAAGTTGGAGACTTGTTCCAACAAACTTCATGTGTGAACTTGACTAAGTGGAACTAAAAGAGGACACATAATTTTCTAAATGTTATGCAAATAAGCTCCTAAGCATTTTCATTCAGCCCCCTTTACTCTGACGCTTCTCAGTAAAATTTGTGACAACCCCTTGTGTTTCTAAATCACCAAACTAATGCGCATACAGATCCAGCTTTTCTGTTAGGGTTTGTCAGAAAACATTAGTGAACAAACATCACGAAGACCAAGAAATCCAGCAGACAGATTGGAAATCAAGTTGTGGAGACGTTTAATGTGTTTGCAGTGTGGCACAATTACAAACTTACCAAGACATTACTGGATGAAAAGAGTATGATCAGGAAGGCAGACATGTTAGCTCTGGAAGAGCTGCAGAGATGACAACTATTATCTATAAACAGCACTAATGGGACAGTAATGGAAGAGTGGAGAGTTGAAAAGACTGTTGAAAAGACTTGGTCCAGTCAGACTGAACACAAAAACAATGTTTTGGCTTTCATGCAAAAACTACCATTGTGAAAAATGATAAGAGAAGCAGGTCAAAGTTGGGGAAACTCGTTAGATGCTATTAGCCATGGCAGAGATTCTGTCAGGTAATGCGAGTTTGAAGTTGGATCAAGCCTGGAGAAGCAAGAGCTCTGGATCAGCATAATGGAATGAAATGAAAGGGTTAGTAGTCTTACAAACTGTGCATAACAGGACATGGAGCAAATGTAGCGCAAACAAAGGAAACGGTTATGAGCAATGAAAACCAGAGAGCAAAATCAGGGGAATATGAAACAGCTGTGGAGGAGATCAAAACAGAAAGACTAAAGTAAATAATTAACACAGAGAATAATCTAAAATGCACTGAGAACAAAACATAACCAAGTAAGACAGTAAATCTGAAGGAATTAAGTTATACAGAAAGACCCTAAAGACAATGATGAACAACAGAGAATGAACTGAACATGGTAAGAACTCAGACAAATGAATCATGAAAGCTTCACCTTGCAGGTAAGAAACAAGACTGAACATATCCAGCCAGAGCTCTAGAGGAATAGTTTAGATCTCAAATACTCAAGAATGTTCTAGAAAGGATCGAATTTGGAATCTGTGTCAAGAGTTAAAAAATAGATTTTCAGAAAAAACTTCCCTCCAACCTGATAAACCTTAAACTGTTTTGCAAAAAGAAAAATAATAGCAAAAACCTCTGTATATGTATGCTAGGCTGGCAGGGTAAACTTCAAAATGTGTGCAGCAGCAAGTGCAGTGAAATTTGGTTCTATAAAGAATTGACTCAAATGGGAGGATTATAAATGCCAATAAATTTTCCATTCATAAAAACCTTCAACTTTTCTTTGTGCTGTTCTAACACATGAACCGCCATAAAGGAACTTTTTAAAGCTTTAGCATGACATTATGTGAAAACTTTCGAGCTGTCTGAGTAATCTTGCAGGACGCTGTACAAGGAAATTTCTTTTCATGTTAGCTGAGCCATGCTTGGCTAGTTTCCATTCTGCTGGGAAGAACCAGCTTGTTAGTGAAAGCAGCTCCTTTCAGAGCGGCCCACAGCCTTGGAGTAATGCTCAAGCTGCAGTAACATAGAAAAACACAGGCTCCAAAGTAACATCTACATAAAAGCTGAGACCAAACACTTTGAAGCAGAGTCTTTTTATCTGTCTTTTTACTTACAGACACATGAAAGTGCATCATGAAGCGTGATTTTACCTGCTGCACATTCCATAGCAAACATCTCCTGTGATGTAATGATGAGATTGGATGAAGAAGAGCTCACATCATCTGTACAGGGACAATGCGGCAGGCAGGCAGCTTTACTACTACAGTGGTATGGCAGGTTCAGCTGAAGGAGAGGCGCTGACATCCATACTAATGAGACGCTACACAGCGCAGTGACCAAGCGTATGCATGCGGAAACAATCATCCAGCTTCCACTGTGCATCCTGCTGAAAGCCTCCCAGCTCTCCCCTCAGCATCTTTTTCTATCCCACCTTTGGGACACCGAGGCAAACAATAAAGCATCTTTGACAAAGAAAACCATCATAATTGGTGCTATAATAATGGCAACAACTGAACAGGACAGGAAGTATAAAAATATGCAGGAGGCCAAGGACACAAAGTGGATAGAAGTACGAAATATTCATTTCAACACATGCAGTACATGTTTGCAAAAATTTACATTTTTGTTCATTTGCGGTCGCACTGAGCGCTAGTTTATGATAATTAACACGTTCAGGAAAGCAAAATGCTCGCTTGCTGAAGGCTTTTTGCAGTAGTTTTTGCAACGTCAGGAATTCCTTTACAAGCACAAGAAAGTTATGCAAGTTTTAGCTCAAGTATTGTTAGAATAGTACTAGGAACATGCAGAGTAATGAGGCTGGGAGGTAAATATACAGAGGAGGGAGTGGAGATGACAAAGGAACTAATTACAAGTAACTGGTTGCAGTTGGGGAAGAGAGCCTAATGAGGAGATGACAACCAGCTGGGAAGAAGCAGAGTAAATGGCAAACTAAGATAAAAAAAAAAAAAAAAAAAAAGCAAAGATGGAGCCCCAAACAACAGAAACACGAAGAAATAACTGAGCTAACAAAAGGAATAAACTAGGATAAGATATTGAGGCATCAACAAAAGGAAATAATCAGAAACTGAAAAGTCCAGACAAGGAACATGACAGAAAAGAAATTGCATAAAAATAATCAAATGCTAAAATGTGAATTTAATCTTAAAAACACTTTGATCAAAAGCTGTAGTGAACAAAAATGTTTTCAGTCTCAATTTAAAGGAACCAATTCCAGAGCTGAGGAGCAAGAAAGCTAAATGCTTTCTACTTAATTTTACTTCTGATCCTGGGAACTGGGTAAGTCCATAAAGACCAGATGAGTCGACATGGTTCACACATGACAAGCAATTCAAACCTGTATTTAAGGCACCTGGTGCTTTTTAGGCTAATAGCAACATTTTGAAATGTTTTCTATGATAAAATTAGAAACTGCTGTGATGGGACAGATTTTCTTGGTGGTGGTCAGGATTCTGGTAGCAGCGTTTTAGAAGAACTGCAATTTCCCGATGCCAGTAAGGACACCATCACAACAATATATAACTTATTGAAAAACAAAAAAACATACACTTCTTTGTAGTGTATGTTTTTTACATACACTACAAACTTTGTAGTATGCAATGTATGACATTTTATGTCAGAACACTGACATAAAATGTGCATTTTAAGATCTTAAATAAGGAATTTCTATTTTACCAAAAGGATGATTTGATTTCTCACAAGACATAGCCTATTTAAAGAGCTTTGCAAAAACATTAAAACATTTTTCTATTGAGAAATCTTGTTTTATGTACGGAAGGACAAATTTTGCAAAGATATTTGTCACAAAGGTGTTCTGCCGTCATTTGTCAATTTTTTTTCATTTTCTAAGGTTGACTAAAAGGTGGTACTTCCTTTGTTTTGATCTCTAATAACATATTTTTTCACCATTTCATCATGCTCTTCCTGACCCCCTCTCTGCGTTTGGATCCATGAGAGCCATCATTCATGACAAGTTTAAGCTAAATTTTTAAAAGAAGATTATATAAATTAAAAAGTTGGAGGTATAAAATGCCATTTATTTTGCTTGTAAGTTGCAAGCAGATTTAAAAGAAGAGACTTGCTTTTCACTATTTGATCTGGACATTTGGCCAAATCTGGAAAGCAGATTTGGACCACTTAAGATAAAGTCTAAAAATTTATGCTCTAGGACAGGGGTCCTTACTCCAACAGACGGGCATCAGCTTTGAACAGGCCTGGTAACGAGCCATTCATTTGATTCAGGTGTGTTGGAGCAGGGATGCATCTGAAAGTTTCAGGATGGTAGCTCTCGAGGACTGAACTTGAGCACCCCTGCTCTAGGAAGTAACTCACCTGATGCCTGGAGACAGCTGGGGTTGCTTCAGGCATCTTGTGGCTCAACAAATTCAAAGATTATAGCACCAACTATAGTAATCCCTTAAGTACCAAGACCTTCAAGGCCAAAAAAAAGAGCAAAATACATTTTTTCTGTTTAGTTTCTGTGCTATGCAGAGGCCTGTATGACCTTTGGATAACCTGGTAATATTCCACAGGAAATTAACTTGCACCCAACGGATGAATAGAGTGATTGCCTACTGATGACGGGCAGATGTTCTCTACGCAGGTGGTGAATCTCAGGCTAATATTAGCTCAGTCATTAGCAGATTCCTTAGCCATGCATCAGAAAGCAAAGTAAACTATGGAAATATTCAAAGTTAATTTAGATTTCTTCCTTTAGGACCTACAGTGTGGTCGATCTGTCACTTTGGAAAAAGCTGAGACTCAAATCTTCCTTAAGGAGTTGCCTTCTAGCCTTGTTTAAGCTTCAGGAGCATGTTTCTGTCGCTTTGCATAGAAGTCTTCAAGAACTGCCTGGCTCCCATCCTGCTGTGAATTATGCAACACTGGAGCTCACAATGAAGGCACCCTGACTGGAAATACAAGCAAGAATTTTTAACCTCAGTAGGACGTGGTTGGAGGCCACAATAGTCGGGTCTTGTTGTTTCACGGCTTGTGCAACTGAAATTTACAACAAGACAGCTCAGGGTGACCTGCCCGCTGAGTGACGTGCTGAGTTGTCGAAGAAATTGTGCAGAAGTGGTAACCTCTACACCGCCGCAAAGCCGCTGGAGAAAAAAATTTTTTTAAAGTCAGTCCTGTGCGGGTTTTGCTAATCCTGTGTCGGTGCTACAGAGAAACTCATTTTCCATCAAACACCTTTACAGCCAGCAAAAAAAGCCAAAAAAAACATCACTACTGTTTCTCTGTTTTTCAATAATCAATTAATTGGCCAAATTAGTTTTTCCTGCTTTTGTCTTGGAGGTATTTTATTTCCCTTAAATCTAATGTGAGGAGATTAGATAAACTCTGCTCTCAGTGTGTATTCTCTTCTATCCATGCTACTTAGAGTGATACTTAAATTCAAGCTCCACTTTATGCAATGACTGAGGTTGCTAACAAACCCACAATGAATAATATATAGACAGCTAACTGAAGTATAAAAATGAGGACAGCTGTGATAAGCGTTAATTCCCTCGATACATTTTAACGGAGTGAACATGTGATCGCATTGTTATGCAAATCTCTTTCAGTGCGAGGGCACCAGATACTGAATCTTCTTAGTTTGGGAGGATTTACACTTCTGAGATTAACAAAGGACACCGAAACACCTCCTGACTGTGAAAATGTACATTTCTGAAAATAAATGTTTCTGTATATGATATTGCCAAAGTCATAACTTGGAACAGAAAGTTTTTACACCAACACCTCTTTACACTTGCATCCTGGACCATGAAGAGCCTCCTTGTGGGCAATCTCCTCTATTTTTCTTGCAACATTTTGCACATGCTGCTTGTTAAATATATGAACATCTATTAAACCCAACAGATGCAAGTAACTTGCACCTATTTTGGCATCAGGTCACAGTTGTCCTCTATTTAGAGGTAAAGATGCACACATGAGGTACAGAAGTGATCAAAAATGTAGAAACAAAGGGAAGAACAGCATTTCTGAACCAAAGAGTGATGCATAGGTTTCAAATGCACTGCTGGAAATCACAAAAAAAATTATATTTTATCTCCTTAGCTGATTTATTAGAAAGATTTTTGCATACTGTCTGTGCAAATATGTAATATTCTGATACATTTTTAAAATTAAAAACAGAAAGGGGTCTGCAGTTTGTTTTATATAGTCACTTTATGAGCTTCTCCCAATCAGATGGTAGAATATCCAAAATTTTTACTCATCTCAGAGTAGCAGTACTACAATTTTTTTTTACTCAAGTAAAAGTAAAAAGTAACCGCTAGAGAAATTATTCAATTATTTAATCCTTAGAAATGATGTCATCGACCAGATAAAACTATGAAACTATTTGCAAATTCTGATATTTTTAAGAATAAACTGAAAACAATTAATACAAATAAATAATATGACATTACATTATATTACAAAACAACAAATCCAGGTAAAAGAAATACCTTTCCAAATACAATTGGTTCAATATCAATCTCATGAAACTATTGGTTTGATAATATCTATACAAAATGAGAGCACCTAACATCTAAATCAAAAGGCAAATGTCACTGCCTTGGTACAGCAGTGACATTTGCAAAGGCTGGTCAGCCATTCATTTTCTTCAGGTTCTAGAGTCGCAGACCCAAAATCTAAAGGTTTCCTACCAAAATGGTTTCAGTGCCAAACTGAAACTTCTAGTTTCACCAAAAATCATCTAACCTTTCTGAATAAAACTCTTTTTATGGAGGATGGCTTGTGGAAACCAGCAAAATACTGTGAATAACATGCTAAAACTTCAGTCCCTCAAATTCAAAGACATTTCAGTAGAAACTCAAAGCTTCAGCATGACAAAGCAGTTGTTTTGGCTCTGTGAAAACACAAACTCCATGCATCCCATCTTTGTCCATCACACAGTGAATGTAGGTCAATGCACTGCAAAGAGCGGAGCTGCCATTTTCAGCTCAATTTGTAAACACTGCTGGGTTATTTAAGATCACGAGACAGTATTCATCATCTTGGGCCAGATTAGTAGCAATCAATGTTTCACTTAAATAACACAAAATGCATTTTGTTTTCACTCAGGGTATCTCTTGTTTTAAAATTAGTTTGATAAAACAGTTAAGTAAGAAGCAAAGCAGTCTGTAAGGTGGCAACTAATTTTTTTTTCTACACTTTTACATTCAGCAATATGCATTCCTGACCTTTTTATCTTGAGTGGTGAGTTTTGCATCTCTTTAATGGCAGCTACATAACCTTTTATTGCAAATTGACAAAGGAAAACATATGCAAATATAGATTAACACAGAGAAAATGTACTGAGAGTCAAATGTCAAAGTTAAATGACACTTTATCGTAATACGCAAACAAAAATTTAACTCCGGTATCTAATTTTCTCCCAAGCAAATAACCCAACTTACAATTTGATTCAGGCTGCAGCCCAGCTTTACAGAAATATGCAAAATAAACACCAGATCTCTGGTTTAGGAGAAGGCCTCTAATGTGTTAGAATTACATGACAACCCCACAGTTTCCATTTCACTGACCTGGTTACTGTGGTGACAACACCAACGCTTCTGCGAAAAAGGCTATTCAGGGAAGTGATAAATTAATGCCTCTTTCACAGAAAATTTGGGATTCCCAATCTATGTTTTTCTAATCAAGACACTTTTCTGTCTCATTTAAACTAAAACGCAGGTCAAAATCAAAGTGGAGAGGAGCAGAAAGATCATATGTGGTGTCAAAACAAGAATTAAACTTGATGGGAAGTTAAAGTTTTCTGAGTTGATGTCATGCATACTAATCCATCCTAGCTTGAACAGGAATCAGGCCTATTCAATTATATGCTTTAAAAAGTCTTATTAAGTTTATTTTAACTCATTATGGGTCATCTCTGTGTACGCAAGGTCCCACTACAAACCAAACACATACTCTAAAAAACAAACTTTTGCTTAGAGGTGCACAGAGAAATCATCTAGTGATCAGAAATTGATTAAATTAATGTTTAATTTAAATGACCCTGAATAGTGAACAGCTGGCCAGAAAGTCAAAATCTAATTTTAATCAGCGAAGCATGCTCTTCGGTGTGGAAGTTGTTGCTGAAGAAAGAGGACTTGGTCCTTTTCATTATCATTGAAGTCAAAGGATGCACACATGAAAATACTGTAACTATTTACAAAGAATATGAATGTTTTATGACATATGTGCTCTGAAATTAGGATGTATTGGAGAGAAACACACAGAGAGAGAAAGCAAGACTACAAGTTCTGTTCAGGAGCATGCCTGATTTGCAAATCTTTACCAATGTTTAAATATTTTAGAAACAGGATGAGTATCTACAGTACATTCTTAAGCAAAATACACACAGGAACTGCTATTTTAATATTGATGAGATGCTAAAGATAGTTTAAAATGTCAACTGTGTAATATTTGTCATTCTTTATAATAGTAAAGCCTTGTTTAACAAAAACTGCTCTCTACAGAGCCTCTTTTCCTAACATGGATAATAAATAATTATAAATAAAAACAGGAGTTTGACCTCAATTGCATCTCTCCTTTTGTTTAAGATGAGATCAGTGCAGATTGGAAAAAATAAATACATCTACACATTTTTAATATTTTGATTTGTTGATTACACCTGTATGGCATAATAGTTGGGATTAATAAGGCTTGCAATCAAAGTATTGATTGGACTCCTAATTTCACTCTGGAAGTTGTCTACCTTTATTTCAGTTTTTGCTCTGATTCACTGTGCAAGAATCTGACTGTGTGCAAAGACGGGATTAAGTCAAAGCAGCATCCGATGTGATTTCCCAGTCTCTGACTTGAGCTCACTTTAATCTGCAAAATGCCAAAGTATTCCTTCTTAAAAAATTTTTGAGAAAAAGGCTTCTTTTTTTTTTTGAAGTGGAAAGTGTTCACATTAACTTGGTAATGTGGACACTAAATGCTTCCTGCAGTTTTGCAAGCTATTCTGTCATCTTGCTAGCCTGATGCTGCAGCTGCAGCATCAGGACATGACAGATGAACACTGTGTTCAGCTGGCATGTATATCACAACCAGACAGCGGGTTTTTTTGGTAAATAATTTAACGCTGCTTGGATGCCAACTGTTGGGTTACTGCTCTTTCAGAGGAACCATATTGCTAAATGAAGGATTTGTGTCCTCATCCTCAGGCTAGAAGAACTAGACATTTTTTAAAAACAAAATCTCCTGCTTAATTTGGAAGGAAATTACAAATCATAATTTGCAATTTCTTTCCAAGCACGAAGAAATCTTGTGTTTAATAATATCTCTAGATGATTTAACGCTCGATTGAATACGAAACATATTTAGTTTCAGTTTAAGTTACCTTGAAATTAATTGATATTTTTCTAAACAAAATGAAAGAGTTTGAACACGTTGCAACTATTTCTTCGTATGGTAAGTTGATGTGGCAGTCACAATCCCCACACATGGACCAGATGGCCTGCCTAAGCGTGAGGGATCCAGAAGTAAACAGCGGCCGCCTGCAATCCAACACAAAAGCCTCCTCGCTTCCTGCTATATCTGTAAGTTAAACAAAAGAAATAGACGACTGAATTCCTGCATGTCTGAAATCATCCAGGGGGGGAAACGCAGGCTTAGGGTGAAGTCACAAAGTGTATATGAAGTGTGCTTTCACAGGAGACTGACCCCATAGTCTTTGTAAGAGTTGCTATTATCGGCTACTTTGGATTTGAAAACTGGCCCGGAATTTATTCTCACCTTTTAAAAGGTCGGTTACTAAAGTTAACCCTGTTCTTATTTATTTATTTATTTTTATGCCTGGAGTACGGCAGCCTTTCTCCTCCGGGAGCTGCTGGTTGAAAGCGAATGGCGGGAAGAGCGCTGTAGGAGTATTCATACAGGTAAGCGGACAGACTGAACACGGCGGTCGGCTGAGTACTTGATGGTTACAGTGTAAGTGTAGCTGAACGGACGAACCGCACAATAAATTTCATATCACCCCGGTCTGAACAAACGGGTGGCGGAAATCATTGTGGCACTACATGGCTGACGAACGAAGGTGCCGTAAATATTCCGTATTGCTCTAAACTACAAAAAAGTAATTGTTAGGGATGCTCAAATATGAAAAATTGGAGTGATATTGATATCTGATAGTAGCACCAGTGCTGTGCCAGATTTACCAATATTTTATTTTATCAATTTTTTATCCGATTACTCGATTAATCGTAAGAATAATCGATAGATTGCTCAATTACTAAAATATTCGTTTACAACAGCCCTAATTCTAACCTAAAAAGATACTAACAACAACTGATATGTAAAAAATACATACAGTCCTTTTAATTTCCGATATTTACAGCCAACAGATTTTTTTGCTCTTCGCATATCTTCCAGAATAAATGTAAGTCTGGGATAAAGTATTACGTTAGAAAATGTAACAATACACATTCTTAGGATTTGTTTATATTTTCTCCATTGAATCTTGCCATTAATGGTTTCCCTGCATTAACCACAGCAACGCATTTCCAAGCCTGCAGATAATCCTTGCAAAATGGTGATGCATCAGGCGTGATAACATGAAATCCTGGGTCCATATGGTGCTCCGGGCTGACATGAACACACACCACACCCCCAGGGTCAAATCTTAGTTTGAGTGAGTGTAATTGATGACATGAGGCAGAAGGCAGACAGTCAGTGGTGTTAATCTTTAGAGAGCTCAGATCTGCTCTCTGACCCTTTAATAAAACTCAATATCTCTGCATAATGACTCTCAATGTTGAGCAAAAGATGAATCATACAAGAGAAACACGATTTGTAAATCTAACTATGGAATGTTTAGATAACTGGATTAATGAATAAGTCTTTCATTCAGCAAAATTCAATAACATACAATACCTTACAAAAGTATTCGTATCCCTTAATATTTTCTTTGTTTTGTCAGAAACCTTCAACCAGAGGCTTCAATATGATAAAACTAAAATGCATTATTGTGAAGAAAGAAAATACATGGGTTCCAAATGTATTAACAAATAAAAACTCTGGGAGCTGAGGTATATCTTCACTCTGAAACCCTTAAATAAAACCCAAAGCAACAAAAAATCCTTCAAATGCAACATTATATGCAACAGAGATCTCATCAGATGAGCCTAAAATTGAACAATTTGGCAGAAAACTATCAATCCCAACCATGAAAACCATGAAAAGTGGTGGCAGTGTCATGCTTTGGGGATGACTTCCTTTGTCAGGGTCAGGAAATCTGTTCTGAGTTGAAGTGAAGATGAATGCAGCTAAATGTAGCCCAAATCCAGCATGAGAAAACATGTAGCCAGAGCTCCAATGACTTAGGAATTTAAATTAAAACATATTTATGTGCTAGAGTGGCCTAGTCAAAGTACAGACTGATTAAGAATCTTTGAAAAAACTTGAAAACTGCTGTTCACAGGCACTCTCTTTTCAACCTGACTGAGTTTGAGCTATTCTGTAAAGCTGAATGGGTGAAGGTTTGTATCGACTCACGGGTGCCAAATACCAACGCACACCACACTTTTCAGATTTTTATTTTAAAAAATGTAAAAAGGATGATTTGTTTTCATCTTACTTCATAATAATCAGCTATTTTGATTTGGTCCACAGAAAATCTCCATAAATCACATCAAAATTTGCAGTTGTTACATGATTTTTCTTTTTTTCTTTTTTTTTTACATAAATCAAGAGGTAGGCATACTCTAGCAGGGCACTGTATTCTGCATTACAAGTGTTTGTTTACAGTGTGCCCACATGCTTGTTCAAAACAACATCACAGTGAATATTAGAGGATTTCTCTGTTATCCCGCTGGCCTCCAAAATATGCATGTGAACTGGCTGAGACCTGCTGCAGAGAAACAGATTTCTGAAATGCAATTTATTTTAGCACCTGGTTTTTTCTCCCTCTCTCTTTAGGTCTACACAGAAATAATTAAAGCAAACTTAGGATTCAAGGCCAGTGGATATTACAGTGAAACCCTGAGAGCTGTGGTTCCATCCAAGGAATATTTTTACATGCACACCACCACCCACAGACACCAATGACCTGCCACAGAAATCCAGGCAGAGGTTGAGGAAATTCTCCTTTGTAGTTATGAAATAAAACATCCTAAAGCTTTAAGTACCACTTTGCTTCTCTACGCAGTTTTGTATTCCTTCCTCTATGCAGCAAATATTCAGTCATAATGATTCTTGCCTGAGTTAAGCAGCAAAAACAAGCAATTCAGTTTGTGCAAACTCAATTTAACTAAACTAAATATCCAGACAAATTTATCTTAGTTGGGTTTTTTTTGTTGTTTTTTTTCTGAAGGATGTGTGAAAAGATGAAAACAGTGACATAAACAAACAGCTGTTCCCAGGTTGCTTTGGACACATGAGACATAATTAATCACCATGGGACTCAGACTCATTAATGGCTGCGTGCTGATTAATTGTCCCTGTAGAGCGCTCAGCTTAACATGCAAATATGTGTCAGAAGATCCATTCTGCGACGGAGCCCAGGCTGGGACTTTTTTGTAAAACAACACACACGAGGAGATAACAAGACTCTTGTCAGGAGGTTTACTGTAAAACCTCTTGCTGCTATTTTGAGCTCTGAAGCAGGACATAAATTTGACGGAGATGCTTAAAAGAAAATAGGGAGGTATCACAGAAATGTCAAATCTTTATGATCTTTATGACGTTTTGTCCTCCTTTTATTTTTATTTGCTTCTTTTTGCTGGAGAGTAAAAGCGGGAGCAGGGAAGGAAGAGGGATCAGGAAGAGAGGAAAAAAAAAAGCTTGTTGAACACAGCGACCTAAAGCCAGGAAAGGTCACTGACTCAGCAGCACTGAGAGGCATCAACGCTGGTCGACTTTCATGACCTACAGCCACCTTCATCAGCTCCCGTATGAGATGGACTCAGAACAGCATTACCCTGGTCATAAAATCACTCTCAGCGGAGACGATATGGGATCGGAGGAGCCGCTCTCTCCAGAAATGAAATCACGCCATTCCCGCTCTTCATCTGAGTTTTCTGCCTCCACAAATTTAAAAGGGTGATGATGAGACAATGGATGAACAGATGGAGCACTAAGACATTTCACCAGTGATAGCGAGGAAGCGTAAGCGAGCTCATTCTCCTGCGTGAACTGGAGTTACACTGGTGCCTTGTTGCTATGGTAAATATAGTGAAATAGTGTATATAAACTAGTTTCCCTGGCAGTGAGCATGGTGTGATTCATAAAAGAGCACTCTCATATGCCTGTCTTGAAACCTGGGTAACTTCTGTGGAAAATATTTTAAATCAGACTCGGCCTTGTGATTTTCCTCCATCTGTAGCATTTTTAGAAAAACTGAGGCACTGACATTTCCAGAAAGCCAAATATTCTGCTCCAGATGTGCTTAGGGTTGATACTGTCATCTGTTTTTAGGGATGCTCCGATCAGGTTTTTAGCTGCCGATTCCGATACCGATCATCCACGAGGCTGACCTCTGCCAATCACCAATCTCTGCCTGGAATGGCTGTTAACTTTTCAGTTTAGGTATAAATGATACTAGGTTATCTGGCAATAAATTCACCTAAATTAGACATAATAGACATATTTTAATACATATCTAATTAATGTTTTTTTAAGATACATGCTGCAGCTTTAAGCAGACATTCGGTGTGAGAGTTCACTGTCTGGTGGAGGTTGAGCGGCGCTACGTCTGTGAAATATTAGTACCAGTACCACGTAGAGGAGGTCCAAGAGTGAGAGCAGAACCAGCGTATTACACAGCTCAAACACTTGGATTATTTTTCGGGTTATTTGTTTAGCTTTCTGACCATGATGCTAATCCGGGTGAGTATTAGTTGATCAAGAGTGAATTTAGCATGAAGTCTGAAGAAAAAAAGCTTTTTCTGATATTTCTACCATCAGGTTGTAACCAACTCCATGGATATGTTGCAGTGGGAGGATAAGCATAGCCTCCATAGCAAAGAAAATGTTGTAATCCATATTGATTTTGGTTGTAGCTCTGCATCATTCAATATAGTTTGGAATAACAGCTGACTAGAACGGTGTGTGAAACTGCAGGATGAGAATTACCTTCTGTTCATCTAATCTCACACGCAGTATAAGGCTGATGTTTGGAGAGGTTGGCTTGGGAACGCAGCAAGTTTGTAAAACAGAGGAAGAAAAGAAAAGAGGCTTACTGCTGTCCACTTATTCAAATGCCATTTAGGAGAATACTTTGTGACATTTCTGTTCTTTCTCCTCCCATGACAAAACAAATGCTACCCTCCATTAGCGTCCATGTTTCAAGCTTTTTTATAATGAAATTAAATGTTTCCTCCTTCACATTTTTCTACCAACACTGGAAGTGTTAAGATATTGTTATTGCCATGTTGTTAGACATAGAAATATACCACATTCTGTGGTTGGGCTCTTGATAACGAGGTTAAAAGTGTTATATTGTAGAAGAAGACTGAGATTTAGAAATGGAGAGAAATGCTTCGCTTCACATTCATTTACTCCAAATCCCTGGCAGGTAGCAGTTTTCGTCAAAGAAAAGAAATCCAATGAAATGCTGCAGTGCTGAAATATATTATATACAACTATATTGTAGACAAAGTTGACATTTGCCAAAAAAACAAATCACAATGAATTACTGCATACCTAAAATGTTTTTCTTTTTTCCTCACAATCACATCTCATTCTGCTAATATTGCATGCATTAATCAAAAATACAACTTAAAACAATCTTTTGTTCTCTATCAACAATACTAGTGTTATGTTAACTTCTTTCCAAAGAAACATCTGTCAGCATGATGGATTTTTAAAAAATATTTGATTGCTTACAGATTTTCTTTTTCTTTGTCACTCTTAAATGTTTTAGATAACAACGTATATTTCACTGAGGAAGATACGTTATAAATTAAACATGCAGCTTAATTTTTTTATCTTGATTTAATTCATTAATCAAAAAAGCTGCCCAAACCAACCTGGATCAATGTGCAAACGGAATTGCCACTTTAAACTTAGGGTGCATTCACACACATTTGCCACATTTGGTCCACTTTAAATGGACCAGAGTTTGTTTCCCCTGTTGGTCTGGATATTTTGTAAAGGTGTGAATACAATCAAGTGAATCCTGTGCCTACTGAACAACTGGACCAAAACCCATTTTATGAGTTGGCCTGAGTCTGATTACAACTGAACTCTGGTGCGGTTTGCTTCTAGTGAACACAGACCGGCTTCATGAGCCACAGTTGATGAGCATCATGGCAAAAATGTGTTAAAGCTACTACTGCAGGTACTGAAGTCATACCTGACCTGCCGTTTTCTGCTTAGCTGCTGGCAGCATGTTGAGGGTCGAGGGCTGCAGAGCACCTCGTCTCATTCAGCTAGCAGCATGCATTGCTGACGCTGTTCCAAAATTAGAAATATCACATAGCAAAACGGGCCTGGCATGAGCTGCTCTTGACATTCAAAATGGTACTGCAGTTTTAATAAAAGCACAAATATGCAAAACAGAAATGCAAAAAGCAGGACTTCCAACGTTTGTTTGTCTGGGTCTGTGATCGGTCGCACCCGCTGTCATTTTTGTCCAATGATCGTCACAAGGGTTGCTTGCAAAAAAACCTCACCAAATTAAAAAAATAAAGTCCGGACCAAATAAGCAAACTGGTGTGAATGCAACTATTTTGTTTTGGGGGGTCTCTGACATTCAGGAGTAGGTTTGCTTCTGTGCTTTGAGTTTTTGTCATGTTGCATAACCAAAGAGTGCTTCAGCTAAAGACAGTCTGTTCTTCATAAGAATGATGGGCAGGCTGCTTTAGGTTAGTCATTTTTTTCTGTGAGGGACTTTCTAAATCCTTTTTCTAAGCCAGTTGACTGGCAGTGCACAGCAATACATGGGGGAGTGGCAGAACTGTGCTAGGCCATGCTCCAAACTTGAGTAACTTCTGTCATTCTGGAAACTTCATGATATTAAATTAAAAAGGACTTTAGATGACAGGGATGATAAGATGAAAAATAAATTACACTATTAGTGTATTACTATTATACACCATTATAACCCAACAGTTTCTGACTGATGTTTTAATATCCATGTTTCTTTTTCATTATTATAGAAAAGCTTGACCCACAAATAAATCTCCAACCTCCAACTCTGGCTGTTATGTTAAAATCCTTTCTTAACATATTAGCAGCTCAGTATTCAAATAGTATTCATATTTCTTTTAAAACAGCCAGTCTGTGAAATTACTTTTTTTAATTTCAGGTATTAATTTTTAATAGTAAAACTCTCAGGACTTTCCCAGAAATAAGAAAGAGTATTACCCTTTTATTCTCAGTAAGGGATTTTAGCAATTTCTGGACAGATAGAAGTGTGCTACCTCTTATAGTGAAAACTGAAAAGATAATTCAGAGACAAAAGTCAAGTCCTTTAAATAAACAATATAGAATATTTATAGGACAAAGGATGTTGTCACCTTCCTAAAATAATGACCTCAGTCTTTTTTTAGCCAGTAAAAAAAATCACTTTTGGCAAAACTACTTAGCAGAAGAAAATCCATAAAAGCTGTCTAAATGTTAACTTAAGTAATTCAGTGTGACTGTTGTGCAGTTCTTCTTAGATTGATGCAATATTCCCAGAGTTCCTGAGGTGAAAATACTTTAAATACTTTGCAGCATTTCGGAGTTATCGGTATGAGTGCTACTGTTCTCTATCTTGTCCAATCTCTTGCTGCAGCATAGCCCTGACTAAGCCAGTTTTTAACACACCCACCACACTGGAGCAGAGCCAGCTGGGTTTCCTTCTGACTCTGTGGTAGAGCCTCAACATGGGCAACAGATGTGACACTGACACCACAGTGAGATGCTCCATGGTCCACCACCAGCAGGGCTCTTCCTGCGCTGCGTTTGTACAACACACTGAGTCTGTGTGATCTTCCGCTTACAACCCTGCACTCATTAAAAAGGGCAGTCTGGAATCAAAACCTCCCCTATCCAGCAGGCATTGTAATGTGGGTGCCACAGCACTGCTACGCTGACATGCTCTAGCACGCCATCCTCAGATTTGTGGCTGCATTGAGCAGCGGATGAAATATTTACCAGCCTTCTGCAAACAAAATTAGCTTTTAATTGGAGCAAGTGGTGCTAAAGAAGGACAACTGAATCATGGCCCTCGTTACAAATCAATCGAAATCCTTGGATGCTGACTGGAGATGGAACTATCAATCCAGCAGCGATCGGAATCGGCCAATTTTACCTCGGTGATCAACATGTCAAATACTGAAAAGGATAGCTTTCTTTTTGTTTGTTTATTTGTTTAATATGCCAGAACTTAAAACTCCTAGCATTTGTAGTCTATAAATAAAATTACTAACATGTCATTTTTTAAGAAAAGCATTTAGGCTTAGCATGTCAGCATAGAAATAAATACTGAACACATATGTTTTTAAGTAAACATATTTTTAACTGGGATATTGACTTGAAATTTACACATTATTTTGGTAACTGTCAAAGTAATCCAAATGTACAAAGACAGATATAAATTAGTCCATACTTTATTTGGGATAATGTAACTGAATGACACAGGGAACAAACGTTTACTGAAATCTATTTACTAGAAAAGAATTGATGTTACTGACAGATTCAAAATGTCACCTGATTGGAGAAACTAACTGCAAGAGTTGCTCATCTGTGGTTTTGAACCTTTCTTCTTTTTTATTATTATTTACAAAAAAACAGTTTTCAAGCCTTCAAGGAGAATTTCTCTTTCATGCAACAAAAGTTTGTCCGATTATTAAATGTTTCCAATTTTGTCACTGATTGGATTATTCAAGCAGCTTTTTTTCTTCTTTTTTTTAAAATCAATGTATATTTAAGACCATGTTGTTTAAACTTCAGGTTCTTAGTAAGTATAAAAAATTTTTCATTCTTATATCCTTCAGTTATATGAATTTTTTCAGTATGCTAAAAAAAAATAGGCCCATGCTTTCATGATCCCACCACCAAACTTCAATGTTTGTGATACTTTTTGGGTTTGTGTTCATTGCCATTCACTGTCCAAATAAAGTGCAAACAAAGAGCTTAATTTTGTTTTTTTCTTCCAGTTTCTCATTGGCTTGTCCAGATTTTCTGCAACAAACTTTGATCAAGATTCAGTAAGCTTTCTCTTCCTCAGTGGAGTCTGTTGCAGTGACTGCAGATCTTTCTAAAGCTCTATGCAGAGCTGTTGGAGAACTCTTGTGGTCATTTTTTGCCCTTTTTTCCACAAATCATTTGCAGAGCCTCTGGTTTTGACTGAAATCATTTTTTCAACTCCCCGACTATGCCCCCAACAGAGATCATTAGAACATTTACAAAATGTAGAAACCAACCTTTAACCAATGTGATCATTTTGCACCAATAAGGATGAGAAGGTGTTAAGACAGATCTTTGCTTTTACCAATCATGCCATCCTTCTTGTGCAACACTTTGGGAAACAAATGTTTTATAAAACGTTGGACTAAACCAGATAATATTTAATTTGCACTCAGAGACAAGAGGATTGCTTCCTAAATACTAACATATTTCATCAATTTCATAAGCATTTTATGTCTTTTAACACTTCCTTAAGCCAAGACTTTATCCCTTTGTCATTCAATTTATAGGAACGTAATTTTAACAAATAACTTCATTTATGAACTAATTTGTTTTAATTTGTGCAAAACCAGTATCTGGTATGAATTTCATGCAAATAGCCCCATATTTCTGTTTTTGATGCTCATTTTCACTCAGCTGTAAGTAGTGATAATCTTGTAATTCTTTTATTTTCTGTTAATTTCAAATCTGTGACATCTAGCTAAGAACTCGCAGTGTAGTTTTTTCTCTTTGTTGAGTTACAGTCGTTGGAATAAAAATTCTGATTAAATCTCAAAGGAAACTGGAAGCGGTATCGACCATGAAAAGTCATAATGGTGAATCTCTGAGGCAGACTTGTTTCAAGATTCACTGCTGATTAATGTTAGATTATGGAGAACCAGAAGGAAGATCTTGTTTTTCTTTTGAACAACCAAAACTACAGCACTTCTTTCAGTAAGAAGGATAACACTTCAAACAGATGATAGTTCTTGATCTTATAAGTCAAAGGTTTTGCTCATTCATAAAAAGAAGAGGGGATTGTGTAATCCAATACAAGCAAATGATTATTAAAAACATAATAAAAATACAATTTTTATTTTTATTATGTTTTAGTCTGAAGAGAGAATCTCCAGACTAAAATTGTGTCTGTTTTACCAAAAACAACAGAACCAATTTGAGTAATTTAACATCCACAAGTCATTACTTCATGAAAAATGAATGAAATATTCCAGGTGCCATTCTCTCAGCAAGAGTCCTGCTAAAGGCAAAATTCCCAATAAAAATAGGATGTTGACATGACATAACAAGTTACATATCGGCATTCAGCAGCCCCACTCATGAGTCGACAGGTGAAACAGGCAAAATCATAAATTTCAACTCAGGAAAGGGACTGACGATGCAACAATGCATCCTGATGAGCACCATCCGAGACGTCAGTCTATTTATTACATAAAAACCGCAACGTCCCGTTGCTAACACAGAATTGATCAGCGGTCTTACCTCTTTCATTGTGTTGTAATCAACTGCAGATGGGTGTCGGTCACACAAGAATAGTTATCCAGCTCCTACATGCCGTCAAGCCAGCTGTGTATATCTACCAGCCTGATGGATTTTCACAACGTAATAACAGTCCTCTTCTTATTCCTCTGTTATCGGGAGCCGGTGTGCGTTCCGCGGTTCCGCGGTCCAGCGGTCGTGCTTCAGCAGTTTCACCGGTTTCCACGGGGATCCATCGCGGAGGGGGAAAACGCAGTTTGGAGGCTGCCGCCGGTGATGCTGCTGCTGCGGCTGCGGCAGCGTTCAGGTCCGTCGAGACGCGGGATGAGAGAGGTGGGGGTGGGGGCATCCGAGGGCCCACGACTGAGCACTCGGTTCCGAAAATGAACTCATCGGAGCCCAGATCTCGGCTGATGAATCATTATGAGTGAGCATCATCAGAGAGGGAGGCAGCACGGGTGCGTGAGCGTGTTATTTATTCTTTCCGTGTGTCAAGAGCGATGCTGCTGATTGTTGATTCAAGAAGAGAGAGAAAGAGATAAACGACTTTTAACAGGAATTCATTTTGAGAAAAGAAACATAAGTTTTGAGCGAGATCGTTGGTTGATCAGTTTATTATCCTGCTGACTTGTCTCGTCAAAATCTGTTGCGTCATTCGTACAAGCAATCAAAAATAACCGATTTTCAAAATAATAATGCAAAAAGTGGCTAAATTTAATAAAATTTCAATCCCTACAAAACTCTCATCTGTGATAACTTCCCATAAAAAAGGCAAAAAGCTCTACTTGAAATCATTTCATCATTCAGGTTTAACTTCAGTATAGTAAAAGAAAGGCGACGAATGGAGAAGCATGTTTTGATAAGGGGCAGTTGCCCAGGGTGGCATTAGAAGGGGGATATAAAATTACCATGACTGTTGTGTTACCCTTATGTATTGTACAGTCAGTATTTGCATTTCAAATGTGTGCAAAACTATCTGAAAAAACACACTTTTGTAATTGTGGTGTTTCTATTAAATAAAAAACACAATTAAAAACACACCTGCATAAGTTTGCTCATGCGATAAGTCATGTTAAACATGCTGTGCCATCATCCTCCAACTACTTCCTGCTGTCGCCCACTTCTTGACTTCCGCCCGCCAGTGGTAACATCCGGTTGTTGATCATGTGACTCGTGTGATGCGGAAAAGTGTTTCCTTTGCAGTTTTGTGAAATAAACCAATTTCAATACAACTAAAAAAAACATCTCATCCTGCACCAAAACTTTTAATTGATTTTCTTTTTTTAAATTGGTGTGTTCCCATTAAGCAAATGTATTTTTGAAATGTTAAATTTCAGAATTATAGCTAGAGAAGCTTTGTTGAGCAGGCACTTCCTGTATTAGTTTATGTTTAAATGACTGTATGGCTTTATTTGTTTCTTTAACATAGAAATATATCTGCAACTGGGAAAAATGTAAACATTGCATCCCAGTTTTAAATGGTAGGGAAGGATAGTATGATTAAGATGAACCTTTTTAACTCTTTTCTTTTTGTCTTAAATATTTCACAAAATGATCTGATTGTCATGTTCTTAGTGTTAACAGAATATGATAACAAAACTTTGAATTAAATAGTAAAGAACATTATTTTATGCCCTCATTTTAATATTCTTCAGAAAATTGTTGCAGAACTGATAGCTTTGTGCTTGTTAGAGTTACTGCATGTTTCTTTTAGTTTCTGTTTTTCTCTGACTAGCCTAAATAAAGTAAAGGAAAGAAAGCCAGCAATATCTAAAAATAAAACTTGCAACTTTTCTTATTGTGCCATAAGTTGTGAAATTAAATATATTTCATTGTAAATATGCAGACATATTCAATAAAATAAAATATTGTTGAATGTGAATTTATTTACATAACTTAGTTAAGTAATTGAAACACATTTTGTAGATTATTTACATATAAAATAATGTTAATTACAGTGATTTTCCACCTACAGCTCATGGAAAAATTACATTTCATTTAGGAGTGTTAAAGCCACACTTTTCAGATATTTGTACAACATTCTGAAAACTATATGTTCTTCTTCAAAAGTTTGTGGGAGTAATGTAATAAAATGTGGAAAGGTTGAAGTGGTCGGAACATTTTTTGTATAGGAATTGTGTTAAACGTATGGATAAAACATAAATCATCCTTGTGATTTGTAGCCTCTTCAGATTCCCGGTAAACTCCCAGTTTGGGAACCGCAATAGCTTTTTTCCTCTTTTTGTTATCATCGAAGAAAGTCTGTTCATCTGCTGACGTTCTTTAAACAGATAAAAAGAGGTACGTGAAGCTATAAATACTGTAGTACTTTCTGTTTGAGGAAAAAGAAAAAAGAAGAAAAGGAAAACAGCCAATCACGTTTTAATGCCTAAATGTATCCATCACTGGTTGCTGACCCCTCTGCAGTGCTTGAGCAGACCCCCCGGTTAAAAGAATATTTCTACCCACCTTTCCTTCAAATAAAAGCCACTTAAAAATGAAAAAGTTTCTTTTATGCAACCATGAGGTCTCTGCCTCCAGCAGCTGAATGAATATGACTAATCCCCAGGATGAAATCAAGCTGACAATAAAACGCAATCTTTACTCCCCAGAGTAATGCCCACGAGCACGAGCATTAAGGATGGCTGACTGGATAAGACCATGACGAATCTCATCATCTGATCTGTGGTTCAATATCCAAAGGAGGGACAGAGGCAGCCAGTTGTGCAATTTTAAAATGAGTCATTCAGCTGCACCTTTTTCAAAGAGCAGAGGAAAGTTATCTGGCAAGGTGTCTCTGAATAAGATGGATGATTTCTATAGCTCTGCTTTCATAGCTTCACTCTGGCTTGTTGGATATCACTTCATCCATTTTCTAAACGTGCTGAAGAGTTCTCAAGGGAAGGCCAGTCTGTATCTTTTGTGGGAAGACTGCAAAGAAAATATAAATTTTTAGTCCAAATCCAGACCCATGGTGACACTTTTAATCATTTTAAAGCTTAGAATTGATCAAATGTTGTTGGATTCTGTTTATCCTCCTGGCTTTTGAAAGCTGACCACGAGATCTCACTGGGTCATAATACACAAATTATCACCAAACTATAGTTGAATCATGCTGACATTTTTACTAAGGGCAGTTTGTCCTGGACGACAAAACAATTTTCACAGGTGTCTCATGTTTTTCTCAAAACAATGCTTTTGTTGGACCAGGATTTTGTGTCTTTGATAAAGCTTGAAATTAATTACATATATCAAACAATAAAAAAAGTTAATGAGAAAATAAAAGTTTCCACAAGCACATCTGCTCCTCTTTTATAGGATTCAGTCTGCCAATAAGATTGTCTGGTTTCAGCTGTAATGTTTCACAGCTTCAGGTGTGCTTACGATATGATTTTTTAATGAATTTTGGAAAAAGCAAAAAAAAAGACATTTATTTGTTCACTCTTGTTTTTTGTTGTTTTTTTTGTTGTTGTTTTTTTTACTTTATTATGCTTAAAGTGTTTGCTATAATAATAAATCTCAAAATAATGGACAATAATTCCAAATTTGTGTGTAAATACTGCAACTAAAACTGAAACTAGTTTGCAAAACATAACATTGAGAATGTTAGCTTTATGCCACACATAGTGTTTCGTTTGATGGAAAGAAACTTGGGTTTTTGGGGGTCTTTTTTCCTAAATTTTTCCATTAGCTTTGTAAATTTATATCATTGCCTGTTTAAGCTGATGACTTAAAAAGTGGTCGATTAGATGGCTAAAGCTTGAAAATTTGTGTTCGTACCTACGACCCACTTTTAAATTCTCATAAGCTTATCCATATATTTCTGAAGCCTTCATAGTATAACTGTATGTTTACTAAGATTAAGTTCTGCACAGATTCAATTTATTGATTAGGTGACTTGGTAAGACAGCCAATCTTTTTAATCATTTTTGTTCAGTCCACTAATTGAAATCCAAATGATGTTTATGGTTGTATTGTAACAAAATATGGAAAAGTATGATACCGATGTTATGCAACACAGTCTGAACCAAAGGAAGAAATCATAACATCAGTGTCATCAACAGAGAGAACTTTTTTGCCCTTGTCTCTTCCTTCACTTTTTGTACGCACATTGACTTTGCTGTGAGTTCAATCAGATCAGTCCAGTAAGTCAGTAACAATCTCCTTTATGTAAGGATGTTTATAATGTTTGTTTTTTCTATTATATCACATAATTTCTTTTAAATGCATAAATTATTTTTGTATTTTTTTTTATGTCAATTTTATTTTGTATGCCTGCTATTTTGAATATCATTTTAAAGACGGAGCTCGAACAAAAATGTCTCATAATTTTTGAGACATACAGCCCTGGCAAACTGAGTGCCGATAAAGTATTGATGCTTGCAGTTTTTAAAAGCTGGAAACGTATTTTACGTAATAAACTGCATGTTGGACTGTGAGGTGGTTAGTAAAACGATGTCAAATGACAAGGGAATTAATTCTACTGTAAGTGCTCTTAGCAACTTTAGTCGCAGCTAAAATCACATGCAGACCTTTTAGCAAAACGTTTCAGGAGCTCTTCAAATGGTGCGGCTGTGGCTAAAGACAATGCTCTGTAGCAAGCAAAATGAATCGCTGATAATAATCCAACCTTTCTGTAAGTACTGTAAGTACTCTCTAGTCTGTAATGAGAATATGATCATGGCCGAGTAAGTGTTTGGAACAGAGTTTTCATTAAAACGTGGTTATTGATCATGTTCTAGATGGCAAAATAATTGAATGTGGTTGGATTAGGGAGTCGTAATGTAACTTGAGAGTCTCTGATCGATTCATATTCAATTATGAAACAAAATGTCACTTCCATGTCTGGCCCACAGCATTTATATAACTATTTTAATATCTATTCATCCATGCTGAGGTGTCCTGACTGACCCTGCCTGACCTTGTGGCAGAAAATGTATCAGTTACCCACTAGGTAGTAAATTATGTGTTAAAAATCTTGACACATGCCCACATCTACTAAAGGACGATAATTCATTTGAAAATAAATTTTACTTGTCTGTTCTTGTCAATTTACAAGTTACATGTAACCTGATTTCAAGGAGACCATGCCCAGCACCATGCGTGACTGGGCTCTTCCTGTGGAGGACTGGCATGCAACTGCAAACTGCTCCTGCCCCCGAGATATCACGCCAATTATTCATCTCTGTGGGGGAAACCTATTTGTGGAAGATCCTCTGAAAATAAGAGAGGGGAGTCACAGCCTCCCCACATATTTCTGCTTCCTGAATGGACAGTTTACGCAGACACGTGTCACCGCTCGCTGTTACCCCGCAGGGCTATCTAACTGTGGCTGTGGCAAGATAGTGACGTTGCAGTCGCCACACAAGCGCAGGCGTTTGGATCTGTTCACACCCCTGTTGGGACAGCTCAGTCCCGCTGTGCAACCCTGTATCTCTATTTTTGAGAGTTTACAGATCTGTACATCTTGCCCAAAGCTCTGTCAAGATAAATGCCAACCTTTGTCTTCCCTGGATGGCACAAAAAGCACATGCATGGTTTCATTTTTATCCAGATTGAAATTACAAGGAAAGATATGCTTGTCAAATTGCTTTACAAAATGTAGAAGATGTTATAGTGATGAAGTTTTGTTCTGTTTTCCATCTCTTCGCAAGTCATGTCATTTTTAGAATAACTATTTTTTCCTAAGTGATGACTCAGTAATCGCCTCCATGGAATTGAGAGTATCATCGAATTTCTTACTGTAATATCAATCAATCAATCAAATTTTATTTGCATAGCACCTTTAAGCGACTTTAATGCATTTCAAAGTACTTTACATCATAAAAACACAAAAATACAAAGTCATATGACACAGTCAACAATTGAAACATTTCATTCTGCTGTCGTTACACATCAGAAACTTAATTAATGTTTCATTGATTATGTTTCACAACCAACTCTCTACAGGTGGGTTTTTAGTCTAGATTTAAAGGCACTCAGGGTTTCAGATGTTTTGCAGTTTTCTGGAAGTTTGTAATATTAGATAATTTCATGTATTTCAAATATTTCACAGTCAACCATGTTTGTAACTCCAAAGATTTGCTATTTTCAACTAGAAATTGTGGCTGGAAATCCGGCCTTACCAGTGAAAAGTTCAATATATTCATTTTGAGTGCTGTGTTCTTTTTAAAGATCAAAACAGCTCCATGGAAAACTTTTTGTGGACATTTTAGGTCTGAGGAAACTGGCTAATACAAGTAAGTGGCTTTCAAAAGTGCGGAGGCGATTTATGATTTGAACATATTGAACTCTATTCAGAACCAGCAGTGATGTTAGTGTGTTTTAAGAAGAAGTGGAGCAAATAAAATGTGAATAAATCAATCCAGATGTTTCTGGTCCAATATCTGAACTGCTGGATTTGTTCAGTGGAAATCAAAAGTACAATATTTAAAATCATTAGATGTAGGCATCTAATCTTTTCTGTTTCTTTTTTATATTATATTTTTATTCCATATTTTTTAATAAGCAACACCTTATTTGAAGGGATGCGTATAAGACTGACATGACACTGTCTTAAACATGAGAGAGTCTTCATGAATATTAATGACTGTTGTCATGAAATGTCATTAGATAAATAATGACACTTTTAATGCAAAGTTGACACATTTAATGAACTTTTAATGCAAGTTTTAATTCAACTTTGCATTAAAAATATTATTTACCAAATGACTCTTTATGACAACAGTTATAAACATTCAGGACAACTCCTTCATGCTCAGAACAGAACTATGTCAGTCTTATGCTCACCCCTTCAAATAAAGTGTTATGCTTACTAATTAAATTCTTTCTTTTATTTTTTTCAAACAGAAAACTGAAGATGTGGTAAATATCATCTGCATTACACAGAGCAGCTGACAGGGGCACGTTAGGTGGGCGATTGACATTTTGTCGTACAGTTGCTGAATGGTAATCAATGACCACTCATGAATGGAGGAAAGAGCAATGAGAGAGAAAGAGAATAAGAGGGCCAGTGTGGTGTTTGATGAATATGTCAAAGAGAAACTGGGAAAATTGAACATTTAGAAAGACTTGGACAATAGTATGTGAGGGGAAAGTGGGGAAAATTAGACGAATGGATCATGAGATGGAAATTAGGATGTGGTTACATAAGTAACTGCTTAACAGAGGAGGCACCAAAAAGGGCGAGAATGCAGATTGGTAAAGCTGAAGAGCTTGCACCTCCTCTCACATCAAAGACTTACACTAATTAAACTTCTTTTGTTCGGGACAGAAATACAAATGGCACTTGTTTTTCACTTCACATACAAATTCACATTTACAAAAACTAAAAGTAACATTTTCCACAAACAATGCAGAGGTAGAGCATGTTAAGCCCTACAGTCAACTTGCTCAGCTGTCGCTCTTTTGAGAAAATTATAAATAAGACATAATGTATGCTTTGTGGATCTGTAAACATGCGCACAGCTACACTGCAGACGGCTCATAAAGCAAACTCCCATATCTACTGAATGAATTCATGTTTCAAACATGAAAAGAAAGAAACAGGAAGCGGTAAAAGAAATTGCTGTCAGAGTAGCTGAGCTCGGTTTTCTACCAGTGAGAAACCAATCTACGGAGAGCACAGTAATTTCCAATCTATGAAAATGAGCCACAAAAGATTTATGAGCCATACGTACTGGATAAATAACAGCACATAAACCCCAATGTCAAGGACATCATTTCTGTTACAGATTTGGTTTATAGAATATTCAGGGGACTATAAAGGTTTGGTTGCTGACAGTAGAAGGCCATTCTGCACTTGGACTTTAAAATGGGGCCAGAGTGATGTACATCAGATTAATGCACATGGGCACAAGTTCAAGCAGACTGCAGTTTTAACATCACGATGCTCAACTAAGGAGCAACTCTCAAGCTCTTTGACGATCAAAACACCAAAAGTATTTCTTAAATTTAATGTTTCACAATATGGTTTCATTTATTATTTTAGATTTGAAATAAAGAAGTGCAGATAGATCAAATTTGAATATCAAACAATAAAAATGCAGGAAGCATTGGAGACTATCTTATTGAAAGAAACGCAATGATCAGTCCTGATATGTTTAAAAGAAAAGTAAAAAAAAGTTTTTTCTAAGCTAGAAAGTCAATTTGTGATGTTGCCGAAAAGTTATTAGAGTCAAAACAATCACACAGAACTTTGATAACTTATGTAGCATATTATGTATTTCAATAGTTGTTAAACAAAATATTACAAAAAGATTTTAAGTTCATATTGCCCATCCGTTATGTGTTTATAAGGGGATTATTGATTAAAAATATTGGCTAAAACAAAAGAAAAGATCTCTTTTATGACTAAAATATTGAATTATACCGTAAGTTCCTCGTATCTCAAAATGCTAAATTTGTGATATGAGTAAATTGACAAAATATCTTTTTGAAAGACTGCCACTGCAGACTCTTGGCACATCCTCACACAGTGTTACTGAGCCATCTGCTGGATTCTTTTACAAATGCAGTGGGGGTGGGCAGCATAACCTCCAGGTCTGTTATCGTTTAAAACACACACAATGTGGGTAACACGGGTTCCCAGCCATGGCCGAATGAATGCTTAATGTTTCCACAAGGCAGTTACCAGTTAGGGACTATACTGAGCATGTTGTGTCCCTATCGGGTTAAGAATTGCTACATAAAAGGTATGCATGAGGAAAATAATATATGTTATATTCTTTATTGACATTCATTAGTAAACCAACAAAATCAAATTATTCAAAGAGTGTTTCAGGGAAGGTCATGCAGGTCCTGAAGTGAAAAGTAGCCCAGAACCATTACACCACCATAACCAACAGAGAGACGTTTTAAGCAAATGTGTTATGGACCTTTACTTGTATTAATATTTCTCATTTAAGCCTATAGAATATTATTTGAAACAGTATTTCTTCTGCTCAACATGTGTTATTTTGTAATAATGTCATTTATTTATATTAATTTGTTTATTTTAGTCTTTAAAATACCAGAATTTGTCTGATGACATCATTTTAAGTCAGTAAATCAAATGTTATGATCATTTTCTCTAACTTGAGTAGCCTTTTTATGAAATACTTTGACGGCAACTTCTTACTTTCACTTAATTAAAAATATGGTAAATAAGTGCTACTCTTACTTGAGACATTTTTTGGTGCTTTTCCCGCCTTTTTAAACGACACATAAATTATTCTAGTGATTTTTAGGACATGTAAATAGCATCACTGGCCCACAGATTCATTAACGTTGTAATAAAATCAGCCCCTTTATACCAATCAACATAATCTGATAATATGTCAATACTTGCTCCATTTGCTCTTCCGTGGATGATGAGCGTGGACCGGTGGGCGGGGTGACCCGGCGGAGGGGCGGGACGGTGACGGGGTCAAAGTTGTTTTGTCTTTTGTGCAAAGCAGAAGAGAAGAGTGGAGTCCGATCAAACAGCGGCGTCTCTTCCCTCTTCCCCGGGTCCTCTTAAAACTCCCTCCCGAACCTCTCCCCTTCCACCCTTGCCACCCTATCCACCCCCTGGACACACTTCAAGGGACGGTTCGGGTAAGTCTTCCAGAAATCCGTCTTTGTGAGCGTGTTTTCTTTTCTTTCCTCTCAGAGCGAAGGACGGGAATAACTCAGCGCGATCCGTAGGCCGCGGGATGCGGCTATTTCCTGGATCGGAGGATGCTAATGCTAGCGTGCTGTGAATGGAAAATTACCGAACTGTGTTTAACTTGGTGGCTGCCTTTGAGTTAGTGGCGACCCGCTGCCCTTTCAGAGTGTGTTAAACACGTAGGGGTTGAATGAATTTATCCGTTCAGCTTAATTTTGTTGCAAGTGCGGAAAAATATTTGGGAAGTTGGGACAGATCCTCTTCGGGGCTAATTCAGCTTTCCCAAATTGTGCGTGATGCCTTTTCGCAAAATAGGATTTGCTATGTTTACCTTATTTATTCAGCTGTCTGTTTTTCATCTCCACAGTTAGATGCTACGAAGTGTTGAACGGTTTAGACCGCACATAGATGGATGAGAGAAAATTAAAAAGTTAGTTCGCCACAGCTGCTCAGTGTCAGGAAATAGACACAGCCCCAGGGACACAGTGGGTCATTGTGTCAGTGAGAATGACTGGACTCGGGCCAGTCCGACATGAATTACTACACTGAAACGTCTCATTCTTCTAAAGTGACACACTCGCCTGCAAAAAAAGAAAAAAGTGAACTGGCTGCATCACTCCATTGATCTGCTGTAACAGCGTTTTTACTAACCTCCGAGGCTTCACTCTGAGATGTTCCTCTAGCCACATTTCTCTCTAACCTGCTCATTTTTTTTATCCCCTCTGCAGACGTTCAGCCAGTCACCAAAAACCTACTTTGTTGGCCAGTGTGGACTGAACAGCAGCAATGGACTCCAGTCTAGTTGAAGGAGGACTTAATGTCACCTTAACCATCAGGTTACTCATGCATGGGAAGGTGAGTGAAGACAGGATTCCTGCAGAGTCATACATAGACAGAAAAACAATTAATTTAGTATAAGAATAGAGTATATTTTGTTTCCAAATCCACTTAAGTGTGTGAATTGACTTGAACAAGTTGGTTCTGCCAATGTGCCTTTTCTGTTTTATTAATAAAACTTACATGTGGAAGCATTGTGTTCATTCGTCCATCAATCTATCTATCCTGCAATTCCTCCTTCTTTGTGCGAGTTTGTTCAGCTCCTTTATATCCATGCATACAACAAGTCCTCCATCTTTCCATCTGTCTACTGTCTATGCTACGGCTTCTTGCACCTGTCCAACAATTACTACTTCCATTTGTCCATTCATTCATCGCCCAACGATCAACCCATGTTTCAGTCTTAAGCTGAAAATTGTAAATTAACGTTCTGCACCATTTTTTCCTTCCATGTAACACTCAGGTTCCAGGACCCGACCATTAATTCTTAGAGTTATTTACTTGCGAAATAATTAGACTTGGTTAAGTACCAAGCAGGCTTTAATGCTGAAAACAATCAAGTGTTACAAATCAAACAAATGGAACAGATACGGCGTACAGGATGCTGGCCTGTTTTAATCAGTTTTTGTTTATGTCTCCAGTCTTATAAGTTATGGTTCTGTAGTTTGCAGCGGTGTGCGTACAAGCAGATAAAAGAGAGAGAGAGGAAGGACACGGACTGGTATAACATTGATGTCAGAAATAGAATGGACTTTTGAGACTCCTAGAGACTGCTTACACTGTCTTTAACAGGGCTGCTAACGATTGCTCTGTGTTTTCTATTTTACCCCCATGGCTTTCTGCATGTTTGTAGGTTTGAACTCTTTGCGCTAAACTTTGAGTATGAAGCTGAAGCATCTTCTGTAGAACCAGGGTGTCTGCACATCCTTGAAGTCTTGCGTTTGTGTGTAAAATTAAGGTATTAAAGTGTCTTAAATTCATTACGAAAATGTAAGTAGGTCTTAAATTTTCTCGTGGCAGGATTATTTAATGTATTTTCATTTTCTTGTGGGACTTACTGTCAGGCGAAAGTATGAGGCATCTTTATGGCGTTCTGTGACTTGACGCAGTTGAGGCTACTGGCAACTAGCTGTTAATACATCCTAACTAACTAACTAACTAACATGTTTTTGCCTCCATCAAATACATGAAGTTTTTACAGTTTATGCTATTCCTGATTATAGCGCAGCAAGTTCCCCCTAACCATCCTCTATGTTTACAGTGTTTTCTGTCTTAAATTTAATTGAAAGTAGCATTAAGAAGTCATAGATTTGTCTTATTGAAATTTGCAGATAACCTGAGAACCTCTAGTTTGTCAGTACATCAATTAACACCTGTCTGGAGAAAAGTACTGTACTCACTTTGTCAACCACTAAAATAATTAGAATTAAAATAAGTTCCTGTATTTTACTCTGATGTAACAGACGTGGTGTTATGATTGTAATTTATAATTCCCACCACTACGTGTTGTTTTGATTTTCAATCAGGGGTCATAATATGTCACATTTCAAAATCAGCTGGCTCTTATGTGTGAGTATTTGCCACAATAATTTATGTAAAAAATTTCCAGATATGCAGTTTTTAAAATATGCAAGGTGTTTATGAATTGGCGAGAAAACACATGTACCCAGACTCCAAATCTAAGGGGATAAAATAAAATTGAAGTTGAAATCCTTCCTCTAGTTTCCTTCCTTATAGATCCTGTTCAGTTACAGCAGGTGCAAATTTTTAAATAAGAACTGCAAGCTTTGCTTCTTCAATGCTGACTTCAAGGGAAGATGATTGTGCAACAACAAATTAAAACTGCCCATTTCTGAGTTTTTCATGTTCTTGTGGAACTACTGTCCTTTTTTCATTCGCAGCTGAACAGAATGAAAAGGGCAGCGAGACAAAATTAAAAGATGCTGCCATTCCTGTTGTACAAACTTACTCATTAAAACCAGTGTTCAGTCTGAATAAGTTCTATTTATTAGTTTTATTACATGTGCCTCATTAGTCTTTGCAGATTTTGTATTTAGTGGCTACCCTATGCAGAAATATGTGTTAATTTTTGTGCTAATACTTTAAGAAAACTGTGAACTCAAGAATTTTAAAATCTGTAAGAATGTTCATTTTTCATGTGAAAAATGTTTTACAATCCTAGAACAAAATGCTGTTTAAAATAATCGAACATTCAGAAAATGTTTATTTCGTCGAACTGTTCGTAGTTAAAGTTGCCATTTTAACAGTAGTCCTTCTACTTGTGCCATAAAGCACAAGAAAAGGCTGCGGCAGGGCTCCCGCCCTACATATTGATCCCTTGCTCTCAGAGGAAGTGCAGGCCTAAATGCCCTTTCCCTGGTGCTGTGGGAGGGAAGGAACAGGTGGGCCTGACAGAAGGGCTGTGAGGACTCCTACACAAGTAGTCAGGCGCTACTCTCGATTCGAGAGTCTGAGCGAACGTAAACTTCGCTTTATTTGAAGGAATAAATTGATTTAATCTCCAGTCTGTTTCGTTCTGCAAAAAAAAGTTAAATCTTAGATTCTTGCAGCTTATGTCCATGCCCTTCATGTCACTTTAGAGCAGCTAATGTTTTAAATATCTGTTAAATTTTAGTGTGGCTAGAATTATTAGCAATATTTTCTTATCTGTTTTTAATATTTTTAGAAAGTCAGAACTTTACAAAGTTTTCTTTGGTTTGAAGCTTTAAAATGTACATGCTACTCTTTGCATGGCATGTGAAATTGTTTTAGGTTTTAAGAAACTTTGCGTCACTAAAATGCATGAAAAACACAGAGCTGCTAACTTTTTCTTTTTGTTTTGTTCTTTTCTGCAGGAGGTTGGAAGCATAATTGGCAAGGTAGGATGTTTTTTTACTGTTGGACAGATACAATCTGCTGCTGGTCTCTGTTTTGTAAATATTGCATATCTGCTGTTTCTCCACAGAAAGGAGAGTCAGTGAAGAAGATGAGAGAGGAGGTAAAAACTTTACTGCTCCCAAACAAGAATAAACTTGATCATAGCTGCACTTTGCTGTATGATGAAGCCAGCTGATTTCTGTGTTGTTTACATTTCTGTGTCTGCAGAGCGGCGCTCGCATCAACATCTCAGAGGGGAACTGTCCAGAGAGGATCATAACCCTCGCAGGACCCACCACCTCCATTTTTAAAGCCTTCTCTATGATCATTGAGAAACTGGAGGAGGTTAGGCTTTCTCACCACATCTTTACTGAAACTAGAAACATTTGCCTTTACCTAACAGTTTCTGTGTCACATTTGCAACCTGGAAGGCTGAGCTAAAACAAAGGATTATGTGAAACAGAAATCCTAGGAAAAATATTGAAGAAGTCAGTTTGACATAAAATATTTTTCCTCATTTTGGTGTTTAAATGAAAGTTATTAAAGATGTGAAGGTGAGAGGACCATGTTTGTGAATTTAAGAGCAGCAGAGTGAGTGATGTCATCAGGTTTTGTTAGTAAAAAGCCGTATTTGTCCTAAATCTTAAATAAGCCTAATATGTTATTTTGTAAGACTGGTAAAATATATGATGACAAACAATTAACCAAAAAAAAAAAAAACGCATCTTGTAACCGGCTAAAAGCTTGAAATAGTGTTTTCTAGCTGAAAATTGTCAAAAGTTGGTCTTCAAAGACCCAGAGGTGTTATTGTGGGTTCCCTTGTGTGCTCCACCTGTGACCCATTGATATGAGAAATGTTCTTCTACATGTTATGCATCAAAACACACAAAAATATTCCATTTGGATTATTAATGTTTCTTTTTATTTAATGTCATGAACTTGCATAAAGTTTGGAGAAGTAGAGGCCAAAAGAAGTAAAAATAAAGCCTTTGTAATTGAATGATTTTAACGTAGAATTTGTTTGATGTTCTCCAAATCTCCTGCAGGACATCAGCACCTCCATGACGAACAGCACGGCCACCAGCAAACCGCCAGTCACCATGCGCCTCGTTGTGCCTGCCAGCCAGTGCGGCTCGCTCATTGGCAAGGGCGGCTGTAAGATCAAAGAAATCCGAGAGGTTTGTTTTCCTCCTTCTGTCCTCACATTAAACATTTGACATCCTTCTCATACGGGACGTCCCCCGACTTCTCATTTTTCCCTGCAGTCGGCAGGAGCTCAGGTACAAGTAGCAGGGGACATGCTGCCCAACTCAACAGAACGTGCCATCACCATTGCAGGGACCCCCCAGTCCATCATCGAGTGCGTCAAGCAGATCTGCGTTGTCATGCTGGAGGTATAAATTGTGATTATCGGAATAGTTGTGTTTCCATTGACCATCTAAATGAGAAATATTATGGAAACACGGCAATTAAAAAACAAAAAATATTGTTTTTCAAGAAAAGTTTTTGCTCCAGGTGAGTTTTTTATTTTTTTTTGGGCCATATTGAAATTGGTTTATTTTGTAAAACTGCAAGGGCCCTTTTGTCACATCACAAGTTGTATAATCAACAACCTGATTTTGACAATGGTGCAAACCACGAAGAAGAAGAGAGGAAGTCGGGGTTTTTTAATGACATGATTTAAATTCTTTCTCATTTGTGTTTTTGTTTTTTGTTTTTTTTTGTTTTTTACTCCAAGGGGTCCGGGGGGGGATACTGATATCAGCTGAATTTTGACAAAGTTTTTTGCACATTTGTAATGGAAACGCAGCTACTGAATCTCTTAAACATCAAACCATCTTCCTAAGTCAGGATGTTCTTTCTTTCTTAGTCTCCACCAAAAGGGGTGACCATCCCGTACCGGCCCAAACCCTCAGGCTCTCCTGTCATCTTTGCAGGTGGTCAGGTAGGCGACATTGTTTTTTTACTGATGGTTCCTTCGTATTTAGTGATTAGAAACGTTACACATTGTGTCCCCGTTTAGCAACGACTCTGCTGAACGTGGCAGCTTTGTTCTCGTAGCATCCCAAGGACAGAGTACTGATGGATCTGTACGCTGTGTCACAATGCCACTCCCTCCTAACTGCTGTTCTCTCCTTGCAGGCTTACGCTGTCCAAGGGCAGCACGCCATTCCACAGCCTGATGTAAGTGAAGGGCCCTCTGTAAGTGATCCAATGTATTTAAAAACTTTGGTCCTGGGAAGCCATGCCACCCTCTTATTCCATTTCTTTATTGCCACCCATTCTGGATCTACACCTCCATATCCCCTGCAAAAGTGTGCATGCCCTCGAACTTTTCCACACGGCGTAATGTGAAAACCACAAAATTCAATCCTTTTTTATGTCATTCAAAATGCAAAATGACTGGATGAAAATGTCTGAACATCATTGTACAATCTTATCCGCAGGTTTTTGATTGGTTTTAGGCCTGGACTTTGACTTGGTCATTGTAGCTCTGGCTGTATGTTTCATTTCGTTGTACTGAAAGTTAAACGCCAGATTCAAGTTTTTTTGCACACTCCACAAGGTTTTCTTCTAGTTTTGGTCTGGATTTAGCTCCCTTACACTCCAAATGAACTTTGACCAGATACCGTTTCAGCTCAAGATGAAACTACAACATATTGCTGCTACCACCATGCTTCAAAGTGTGGATGGTGTGTTCAGGATGATATACAGTGCTTAGCTTGAAGATCAAAAGGTAAAACTTTGGTCTTCTCTGACTATTATTTAATATTTTGTGTTGTTTGTTTTTTTTTCTCTTTTTGAATGCAAAACTGTGAGTTGTATTGATGGATTTTCCCATTTGAGCTGTGGATCTCTGCAGCTCCTCAATATTTGAGAAGCTGCAGAGATCCTCAACTATTCCCTATAAGTCAAAGGGCCAATGGCCCTTATGGCTCTTTGACACCCTGATTAATGCTTTCCTCTCTTTGCCTGTCAGTTTAGTTGAACAGCTACGTTTTGGTAGATTTGTGGTTGCGCTATTGAGTAGTTCTATGGGTGATAATCCAACTATTAGGTAGATTTGGTTTGATTGAGAACAGAATCGCAACATTTGTTACATTTTCATCTGGTGCGCTTCGCTTTCAAAGAAATAACTGAAGAAGAGATGAGTGCAATTTCCTTCCTCCTTCTTTTAACATTTGTAGGATTTTTTTTTTTTTGTCTTTATTAAACGACAGTGAGTCATTTCTCCCTCTGGCGCTAAACTTGCCTGTTTGTTTTGGCTGCATTTACCCAGAATAACCTCTGTAGAGCAGGGCACTATAGAGAATGCCCTGCTCTAGTTCGCTTTGTGCTTTTGGAACGGTTTTCAGTCCGCTTGGCATTTTCACATGCCTTTGATCTGTGCCAGAGTTCACATTAACCGAACAGAGACCTAGGTTTTTATGCGGATCAGAATTAGCTTTTTGCTTCGCATCAGTTTCTTTATGTATTCACACCTCCCCAAACTAGCCAGACTGACTAAGAGGATGAACTAGTTTGATTAAAACAGACTTAACAAGGCTGATGTGAATGCAATCTAAATTACTTAAACAAATGCACTCTTGTTTACTGATAAGGTGACTTCTGAAATTTAAATAGGACTTAATAAGAAATCCACTGCACACACTTCCAGTTTGGAAAACGTCCCTGACTTTGTTTGGCTCTCCCAGAGAATCACATTGAAACACATTGAGATTTGTGATTGAAACGTGACAAAAAAGGAAAGTTTAAGGGTTATGATAACTTTTGCAAGATGCTGCAAGTTCTAAGATGATGTTAAATGGTTCAGTTTTTTTATAGAGCTAGACCAAATCATGGATTCATTTCACAATTTCTGCTCATTATCATTTTTATGTACATACAAAAGGGGAATTGCAACATTTCAGACTAGGATCATAGGTTTTTTTCCTAACTGTATTTTCTTTTCCTCTGTTTTGCTTTTCCCCCCCCCTCAACTGTTGGTAACAGCTCACTAAACTTCACCAGCTGGCCATGCAGCAGAGCCCCTTCCCCATTGCACACGGCAACCAGGGCTTCCAGGGTATGTGGATCTACTGCTGCAGAGCGTTTTCCACTTGCATGTGTTGGATTTCTTCTCATTGGGCTTTCTTTTTCTTCTTAAAGCTGGGATGGATGCCTCTGCACAAACTGGCTCTCATGAGCTAACCATTCCAAATGATGTAAGTATTTTCTGCTGGATAAACATTGCTTTTTAATGTGATCGTTTTTTGTCTTACCTCTTCTCCTTCCCTAGCTCATCGGCTGCATCATAGGCCGTCAGGGTGCAAAGATCAATGAGATACGTCAGATGTCAGGGGCCCAGATAAAAATTGCCAACCCGGTGGAGGGCTCGACTGACAGGCAGGTCACCATCACCGGCTCCCACGCCAGCATCAGCCTGGCCGAGTATCTGATCAACGCTCGGTAAGACTGCAGCATGAATGTTACTGCAGCAGGAAGGGATTTTATTGTTTTATTTTTCCGAATTATTGCCTTTTTAATCTGACTTTACTAGGCTTCAGTTTTCTTGTGTGTGTTTAACTAGCGGGTGGCTGTCGAACATCTGACACAAGCTAAGAAAAACAGGAGGTTTTATGGAAGGTAGCTCTGGTCTTAGCCCAGCTGCGTTGCAGATATTGCTGAACTGTTTCTTTCCATCGGAGTGTGTGATCACACCCCTCTAACCTTCCTGTTGTAATGCAGCTACTGCCTGCACACTCTCTTCCATTTAATGAGTTCATTGCTGCAGACTTTTGTGTTCTCCTGTGATGTGGCTGGAGAGTCTTTATTTAAATTTATACAGCTTAACTAGAGAGACAGCTCCGGTGATGTATTAATGCTGGCGGGGAACAGATAATGTGAAGTCTTCAGATAAGTGATGCAAAACCGAAACAATTCACTGGAACTTCACTAATCTATCAGCAAAGTTAGGGCTGCAGCTGATGATTATTTTAGCAATTGATTATTCTATCATTCTTGTGACTGTTAATGAGATAAAAAAATTGGGATATTCTGCAAATTTTTACACATTGCTAGAGATAAAGATGCAAATAAACCAATCAATTCCAATACAGCACTGCTTCAGTCTATGCCTTATCATTTCTATCAAAAGAGCTAAATAAAATGCTTCTAACATCAACATGTGAAAAACTAGGACCTTTCTGCTCAACATTCAATACAGTGTAGGACTGATTTGTGAATTATTATTGGATTAACCGGTTAATAATTGAATAGCAAAAGGTGCTGAATATAAGCTTTTGTTTCCAAAATTTGAACCAGGTGAATCTAAAAATGCCACATTTCTACAGACAGAAGGTTTTTCATCTGAAGAGCAAAGGTGTGGTCACATTAAACACGTCTTGAGCATCAGGCGCGTCTGGTCTACATTCAAAGTCTAGGGCCTGTACGCGTCTAGCACGGCACAATTTAAACCATTTGAAACATTTTGAGCATCCAGCGCATCCGACAAATAGGCCAGGAATGGAAAACAACGACCAGAGCGATTCTGACGCGCCCTCGACGTGCCTCCACATAGACTTCGAATGTAAACCAGACAAGCCTGACGCGTGTAAAGTTAGGTGTAGAGCAAAATGTCAAGCGTTGAACTTGAAGCGTCGGACGCATTTTTGACGCGCATAACGTGTTTGATGTGAACGTCCCATGAAATGTATAAATTTTCTTACAGTTTTGGCTAAATTATTTCTGCTCTGAGTATGTTCTGTCAGCAAACAGCACGTTTTTGAATCTTATTTTCTCCAATTCACAATTAACTGATTACAAAATTAGTTGACGCTTATGTCAATCAATTAATCTGATTCAGCTCTAATCAAAATTATTATTGCGTATCAGATACAGGAACACCAAAACGCTCCAAACGCATCTAATGCATGAAACGCCTCACGATGGCCCTCGACGTGCCTCCACGTAGACTTTGAATGCGAACCAGACACGCCTGAAGCTCAAAACGCGTTTGTGAACGCACCATTACTCTTCAGATGAAAAACCTTCTTTGTAAATATGTGGCATTTTTAGCTTCCACGTTTTGCATTTCTAATAATCTACTGGACTTAAAATGTCTTTTCTTGTCTCAGGCTTTCTTCTGAAGCTACTGGCCTTGCAGCCAACTGACATGGAGGAGCTTCATCAGCATCTACTTTAACCCCTGCCCCGACTTTTTACCAAGAGGTCCCTTGTTGAACTTAATGCAAAAACCAAGTACTATAAATTCACAGCTTTCTCCTACATTGGTTTAGACATCTACTTCAGTTGTAATTACACCATCATGCTATTGATATTTTATTTATTTATTATGTTTTTAAATTCTGTTGGCAAATAGTTTTCAAAGATCTTCTTCTGTTGTATTTTTCCTCTTATTTTACTGTATATCTGTAAGATCTTCTTGATAAACTGTAAGTATAATGTTTTAGAAAAATCTGAAAAGGCATAAATGTTTTTCTTACGTCAGATTTTTCTTAGAAAAATTTAAAAAAAGGAAGAAAAAAACTCAATAACATAATAGATGGACTGTTCTTTCCCTTCTTTTTAAATATCTATTTATTTTTATTTAATATACAGTTCCTTGTACAAGTAGAATTCATTAATATTTGGCATTTGCTGTTTGAAGCTGTACTTCCTGAATGAGGCATTGTGGGTCTAACGGGTTTTAGTGTGCGATAAGGAGCTGAATATGTATGCAGGAAAAAAAAACACTTTAGAAATCTGAAGGTGATTTCTCTTGTTTAGTGCAGGTTGAAGGAACCTTTTAAGCTATATCATGTCTCACCTCTAACTTGCTCAGTAATCGTTTTGTGTCATTCCTGTGTTTCCATCCGTTTATTTTGTTAATCTGGACTTTTGGAGCTTTGTTGATCTGATAAAGGTTGGTGGACCTTGGATCGCCAGGAGTGAGCCTGGACGGGAGGAAAATGTTTTTCTTTTCTCAGAAATAACTAAGACCATAGTGGTGGTGTTGATGATAACATTGAAATATTTGTTTTAAATAGAGAAAATATTTTTTTTAACTGCAGGGCTGGGGAATGCTGCAAGGGGCAAAACTAAGACATAATGGTCTTTATAAGTATATTAAGCTGAAGTATTAAATTATGATTAACTAGAAGGAGAACTATAGAATTAACACTAGTTTCCTGCTATCCTTTTTTGCCTGGGTCAGATTTTATTTTTTTTATTCTTTGCAGGATGAAGAAACTCACGTTTTTTGTGCACGTTTTCAAACTATTGTAGATCTGGGTGCAATTAAATTGTCAAAGAATTGAGATGCAAAAATAAAAGATGTGAAATGCTTAAACAGTCCTTTGTCATTCTTATACAGGTGCATTGACAAATTTGAGCATTTTAATTTCATTTTCAATTCAAACATTTATAGAATTTATTAGTAAACATGCATTGAGTCTCTATATGCTTAAGAAAGGAGAACTAATTAGGTTTTACAGTAGTTATGTGCTATTATGTAATACAACTTACTCAAAATTGTCAAGTTGTGTGGACTTATATGTGTACATGGTAAGATTTTAGATTTTTGAAAACTTGGATTTTTTGAGGCAATGAAATGAGTTTGCATACATTTTTTAAGCAAAGTCAATTTGTTGCACTTTACAGCGCATGTTTATCACTAAGAATTTGTGAATAAATATAGTTTTAATATCAACATCATAGTAGTAATTTATTCCATGCTGTCTGAGGATTTATGCCCGCAGTAAACTAAAGAGAATTAGCCTGAGCACTGAACCCTGTGGTGCTACACATAACACTGGAATGTGAATAAAATGATTATTTACAGGAAGAAACTAGAATCTGTCAAACAATAATAATAAAAGCAATTAATGCTAGGAAAGCATAACTAATGATTTTGTAGAAAAGTTGCATTTTTTTTAGACTAATTCCTGAAATAAATGCAGTTTTCAACAATTCTCATGTATTATGTTTCTCTGAAGTGTAAAGAAAAGACATTGCAACATTTTGGACATGCTTAAAGTCATTGAAAATAATTTATTTCTCATTCAGCTGTCTCACGTGACACAGCAACAGAATAAACTGCAGCTATAACATGGCCCCATCTTTTTAAAGTTCACACATTTGTTTTTAACCAATACGTTATTTACTCTTGCTCATTATATTCTGCTTTTGATATAATTTCTATGGTACTGGTACAATGTGCAATTCTGTATAAAAACAAAATAGATACTTAAACCCAACGGATACTTAGTTTTCTAGAAACCACCATGGAGAAGTGCTCTATTATTTATTCAACTTCTCCTGCAGTCACCTTAAAGGGTCAAAGGAAAGGTTGAGGTTTTTAAGAGGCCTGCAAACATCATGAAGTCCAAGGAGGCCTTTTGGTTCATTACAAAAAAAGGATCACCTCCTAATTTACACATTGATTAATATTAAAATTCAACTGAGTACTACTGTGATTTAATTTAATGCTTCTTTCATGGAACGTCAACATAAAGGGAAACTTTCAAACTTGGAAGTGTTTGTGCACCCTACCAAGGTGATAAGCCCTTTGCTAACCCTGTAGTTGCATGAAATAAAAAAAAGCCAAAATGTTCTATTGAACTGTGTAGTTCCAATAACAGTTCATTGGGTTCTTCATATCTCAAGAACTGGCTGCACAGAATTTAGTTTCAGTAACTTGATCTAGTAAGGTTAAAACTAAACTGTGCCTCTTGTGAATAACTAACTCCATAGGAGGTCAAAAGTGGAAAACATATGGAGTTAGAAGCAGTGAATGTTTAATTGTTACAGCTGCTTAAGACTAACTAAGGCTGTTCAACAGAACCAAACAACTTCAGTTAGCATTATCAGCTAACAGTGTGCGTTATTAATGTTAGCGGTGAATTTTTACGAATGAGGTAAAATTGATTAAATAAAAAAAAAATCTTGCTTGATCAAAATTGATTCTTTTGTGATATTGGTCAACAAGGACAAAGTGCAGTGTGGAAAAGGTTTAAGTTCTTTAGTTTGTCTCACAGACTTTTGGGTCAGCAGGCCCAAAAGACTTTAGTTATCATTAGCAGCTAGCATAGTGTGCATTGTAATAAATATTAGCGCCAAAGTTTTACAGGAGATAAGAATTGGTAAAAATGAAAAAAGAAGGCCTTGCCTAAACAAATTAAGTTATCTGTTGTGATATAAGTAAGGACAAAGTGCTGTAATAAAAGGTTTAAATTATTAGTTCATTAGAAATGGTTCAGTTTGCATTGAAATAAACTTTAGAGCCAAATGTAGAGTAAAAATTGGCAAAACTTAAAAATATATGTTCTTCCTTCAACAAATCAGCTTTCGCTTGAGAATGTTATCAGCAAGGACAAAGTGCAAAATTAAAATGTTTATGTTCTTTAGTTCAGCAGACCCCTAAAAAATAAAAAAAATCACTTAGCATTAGCAGCTAGCACTGAGCGTGTTGCAAAATTAGTGCCAAATTTTACAAGTGAGAAAAGTTGGTGAAATTGAAATGAAAAATAATCAGTTTATTTTTAGAAATGTGATGATGGTCACCAAGGACAAAGTGCAGTCGTAAGACGGTTTAGGTCAGGTTCCTCAGTTCAGCAGGCCCAAAAAACCTAAGTCAGCATTAGCAGCTAGCACAGGTGCATCGGGATAAATAACTTTGAAGAATTGGTGAAAAAAGGAAGATATGTCTGCGCTTCCTAAAATGTTTTAAAGCAATAAAATACAATTATTTTTTGGGAATTTAGCACACTTTGAATCAGACTTGGGGAAATCAAAAACACAAGATTCTGTGCAGACATTTTGTGTTTCTAATGCCTAACAATGTCAAGTTGAAAATGGTAGAGGTGCATTTTGAGTGAATCCTAAAGTCTTCCTTTTTGTTGCTGATTTACTAAACCCAGTAAAAACCGTATGCGTGTCATTAGTTTGAAACTCAGTAAGAGTTCAGAAATAATATATCACCTACTGAATTCCCTGTTTAAGTGTTTTCATGATGGTTTCATTTGTTGTTGGTTTTTTTTTTTCTTTTGTGATGCTGACATTTATTAAACAAAAAGTAGATAACTAAAGTAAGACTTTCAGGATTAAAAAAGTGTAAACTTTCACAAAATAGAAAACAGACACATTCAAACCATAAATTATAAACATGTAGTCATGCATTTGTTCACAGGGCTGCATACAGTTTAATCTTACATTTTATCTTACATATAAAATAAAGTTAGACATTTCTTGTGGTTCTTACTGTATATTTACATTATTTCTCATTAGTATTTGATGCATTAGAGTGTGGAGAGTCATGGAGGATGCTCCCAGAGTGAGGGTTAAAGTGTTTTAAGGACTACTTTAAAGAGTGTAGTATCTTCTTGTGCATGCGTGCACATCTAATAATGGGTTTTTGCTGAACTGGCATAGTGCCTAAGGTTAACGTGGTAACTATGTTTCCTAAAAACATCCCTACTTAACGTAAATGACATTTAACTGATGTCACAAGCTGCCAAAATACAGTATCTGATTATATTTGTCGTGTTTACGCCAAACGACCTATGTCATCTGATACAGGTTTACCCGCCAACAAACTTATGAGACACCATAAGCTACTTGTCATTGTCTGAGTGTTGTTGTAGGTGTGGTTCTTCATGGCAACAGTAATGTACTGCACTGACAGATTGGTGTGTGCCTGTGATGGTTGCTCATTGTAGGGTGGCCGGAGGTCTTTGTTTTGCGTGTGGTGATCTATGGAGGATGTCCTGTGTTGGGCATCTGTGGAGACCCTTGATAGGGTTGGGATGGCGACACCCATGCTCCGGCACTGGGAGGTCGACTGGGCTCTCCGCTGCCTGACTGGTCCAGCTCGGCGCTGTCGCAGTCAGAATCATCACACAAGGCCCGGTTCTGAAGAAAAAAAACAGTCACATGCAGGATATACGTGGAAAATGATTTTCAGTAATTTTGAGTTATTCTTTTTTGATTAATTCTAATTTGAATCTTCCCAAATTATATGCTATTTTGTCTGGATTACACATAATCCCGGTTCATATGGATTAATTTAGCAAATTTGTTGTTGGGAGGGAACAACAGAAGCTAATTTAAGTGAACAGCTTTATCCTTTTTCTGTAAAATACTCTGTGTAATAAGTGGAAACAAGTTTGATCTGAATGCAACCTGAAGAAAATAGTGTCACCTAATGCTGAATCACTGACTTCTGAATCAAGATTTTAAAAGTAACAGTGTCACAATGACTCATCCACTATGTTAAAATATTCTTCAGAGAGTAGTTGTAAAACCTCTCTAGCTTGGAGTAGATATTGTTGTTTGTATGTTGAAAATAAAAAAAAACTCAATTAAGTTTAAAAAAAGAACTTCCAATAGAGCAAATAAAGTAAACAGTCACTAATTTTACCTCGTAATCTAAGTTCAATCTACATAAAATTTCTTTGAAAATGAATCAAGTCAAATGATAACTGTTCTCTTCTGCTAAAATATATATCATGATGCAGTAATTTAAATATTATGTACCGCTATTTTCAAGTACATCTGTGCTACAGTAAAGTTTCTAGTTCAAGTTATTTCAATATTAGAAGCAGACTAAGTTATCTTAATGTGCAAAAGAAACAGACGCACATTTTGCTGCATTGTGACCAGCTCAGGAGTTTTATCTGGTCCAATAAATAATATTCTTTCTCCTAAACCAAGCCAGTGTAGATCTGTTCATAGGTTCATGAATGTAGATGGGAGTTTTGATTGTGTATTTTGCAAACAGTTTTTTTGGCATTCTTTCTTATAAGATCTTTAAAGCATGGGACAACGTTTTATAACTTAATCTTGTTTTAAGCTTCTCCAAAACCTTCACCACAACCTGTCTGTTCACTAATGTTCTCTAAAAACCTAGAATACCTCATCAGAAAAGATGGATTTAAAATATCTATTTTTTTTGTTTTGGCAGTTGCTTGCACTGGATTTTTGTGAAGAATACATATATATAATTTACTCTTTTCAAAGTCTTTATATGTAAGTTATTTGTGACTTTCTTGTTGGTTTGTAATATAAAACAAAATAGGTTTTTTTTGTTGTTTTTTTTGCTGTAACACAAAATAACAGGTGCCAGTGAGATTCTAACATCTAATTTTAGCAACATATATATATACAGTATATATATACTGTATATATTTTTGAGTTAGTTGTGTTGCTCTTTTCTCTTTTCTGAAAGAACAACAATAACTGACACATGCAAACCTCCGTGGAGTTTCCTTTACCTCATTAGGATTCTGCCCGGTGTCCAGCTGAGCTTTGCTCTGGCCCGGAGCGCCATCCCTCTCCGACAGGCCGTCAGACGCCTGTGCAGGATCGGTGTTGTCTGCTGGGATCTCTGACCCCTGGGAGAGGAGGTCATCGCTGCGGTCATCCAACCTGTCGTCCGTGTTCGTGCTGACGACGTCGGGCGTGCCGCTGTGAGAGTGGTCAGTGGTATGGCCCTCCTCACCGTCTGACACCGAGAGGTTTTCTGAGCTGAAGGTGGAAACCGACTGGCACTTGGTGATGCTTGTCGGACGGCTAGAGAAACAAATAAAACAATGAAAAATCCTAAGATTTAACAAATTCCTGTTTCTGAAAACTTAACAATATGACAATCTGTCTAAAGAAACCAATGAGATTAGATCAATATTTACTTTTAAGAAAATAATAAAGTGTAATATTCTATCAAAGTATGTTGACTCAGTATTATTTAGTAGTGTGGGAGTTTCACTGTATTTATCGTAGCAATAGAGAAAATCAAGTTGGTGATTAACATCCGTCCAACTGCTTCTGCCCCAAAGTTACAAATGGCGACAGAAAGAGCTGTTGGATACTGGTTGCTAAGGTAACCACCCACTGCCAAGCGCAGCATAACAGAACTTATGCAGCAATAAATGTCAGGGGAAAACAAGTTTTTGACAAAAACAAAATTAACTCAAAGAATAAATAAATCGGTTTCGACAAACTTCCCATCTGTAACGTTGATCACATAAAACCCTGTTACATATATGGTGCCTGTTTTGTGTTTAGAGATGTATCTATGTGGATGCCTAGCTGTTTATGATATAGCAAATTGACGTTTGAGACAAAGGGTAGATTATAAAATACTTTTTTCTTCCCGTTACTACTTTTCACTCAAAACTGTTGTTTATATCAACATGTAACATGCTAATTTTAAACTGTAATTCTGGGGTGTCAAACTCACTTTCATTTTGGGTCAAATAAAGATCCTGAATGTCCTCAACAGGCTGTGTGTGGTAAGATGTACTGATAAAACCTATAAACAAACTGTTGAAATATTACTAAATTGTCGTCTCTGGATAAAATGAGTACCTCCTGAAAAAATAATGTTTTCGCAGTGATGTAATTTAGCAGTATAAAGCTTCTTTGATTTTATTGTTAAAATAATATCCAGGCACACAACTATTTATTTTTTCGTGACCCTATAGAGACTAGAGGGCCTCATAAGAAGCTATGGCAGGTCGGATTTGGCCCACAGGCCTTGAGTTTGACATGTGCTGAAAATGAATGAAATAAACAAATAAATAAATAAAAACCTGGGAAAACTATTCTTATTTCTATTAATAAATCTGTGACTTGTCAGAGATGGAGTGTGGCTTGAGGGAATTTTCCAGTGACGAAGGACAGCAAGTTACTCACCGTCTCCGTGGCAACTCAACCTCGCTGTCAACTTCCCCCTCCTCCTCTTCGGATGACACCCCACGCCTCTGTAGGAAAAACCAGAAAAATGTACAAATCAGAAAACGCTCAGAAGGTATTCGGTGCCCTTTGTAAAGTGACACAGTAAAAAATTAACAGCAATAATTTGGAGAACTAACTAAATATTTATCTTCCCATTTTATTTCCAAATCAAACTAAATATTTAGGTTCATAGCTAAATATTTACCTAGTCACTAACAGCTCCTGTGACAATAACATGTTTCTGGACGATAAATTGTCCCAGAAGTTATTGAGATAAATGATAATATTGTTGTTTTGAGATCATTTTCAAGTAACATAATGGTGATGATGTAATAATAATAATGCAAGAACACATTCTCAAAGGTCAGTAAACTTTAAATTCTAATGAATATTTGACTTTGGAACTGGAAGAGATTCTAAATATCCAAATTAAATACACAAAACAACAGAAACAACAAATAAAACCAATTATGAAGTCAAAATAGTCTGTCAAAGAAAGAACCGGAGTCTTTTTTCATCCAACTTTTGGTAGAAAGAGAAAAATGATAAATAATGCAAATAGAAATTATTGAGTTTGTCTTAATTTATCATGGGATTAATTTATTTATTGCTTATTGTGACTGGCCTAGAAATTATTGCTGTTTATTTTTACTTCACAAACAGCATTCCATAAGAGGCCTGTAGAGGAAGCTGAACATTTAGTCAGACCTCTACCTGCTTGCGTGTGATAGCTGCCCTGTACAAAATGGCTGAAGGTGTCAGGTGCTGAGTCCCTACGCCCCCGGAAGCCCCCCGAGGTATCCTCACGGCGCTGGCTCCTTCATCCTTGTCGTCGCCGTCATGAGAAAGACGAGGAGATCCCAGCGATCCTCTTCCAGCTGCCCCTCTCCCACATGGCGAATCTGGGCTGCTGGAGAACGGGAACGACGCCGCGTCCTCGCTTGGAGTGTCGCTGCGTGGAGGCGTTTCTGTGAGGTCATCCAGACCCCCAACCCCGCCCTCTGATCCCCCTAACCCAGCCGAGGCGCTGAGGCTGCCCCCTCTCTCCAGTCCGCTGGCTGAGGGCTCCCTTTTCCTCTGGCCCTCCGCCTCCAGCGTGGTGCAGATGAGGTCTGGGCTGGAGGAGGACAGCTGCCTGTGCTGCTGCTCGTGGCTGAGACCCCGCAGAGCCGCCGCCGGCTCCAGGAGCTGCTTGGAGTTGTTGGTGGTGGTGTTGTTAGCCTGCGCTGACGTCTCCTTGTTGGAGGACGACTGGTTTGCTTTGAGACCAGCTAGGTCCCCGCTGCTGCCCTTGCCGGGCTTGCGATGGCGGGTTTTTACTCTCCGACACCGGCTGGGAGAAGTGGAGCTCCTGTTGGGGCAGGCGGGGATCGTGACTTGCATCACAGAGGAATCCATTTTAGGAAGGATTACCTCAGACTTCAGGATGTCTGGCCTAAAAGGGGAAAGAGAATCGTCAGCAGTTTCCCTCTTTCAGCCACATGAATATTTATTCATTTCAAAATAGGGCTGGACGATATGGCTGAAAAGTATCATTATATAAACATTTCATATCAGTCAATATCGATTACTATTGATTAGTTTTTTATTTAAATAAGTGAAACATAGACAATCTAGTGACGTAACCATTCCTGATTTATAAGCTGGCATATTAGGGCTATTGTAGATAGGAAAACATGAGTAAATTTCCACCAAAAAACAAGGAAATTTTAGGGCTTGAAAAGTCAAATATTGGCTAGAAAAAACTCAGAAATTTTTAAATGAATCTCAGAAATTTTCTAGAAAAAAAAATTGAGTTTGAAAAGTCAAAAATTTGCTAGAAAAAACCAGGACATTTTGAGATTAATATCAGAAATTTTCTACAAAAAAACAAACAAAAAGAAATCAGTTTGAAAAGTCAAAAATTTGCTAGAATAAAACTCGGAAATTTTGAGATTAATACCAGAACTTTTCTAGCAAAAAACAAAAAAATTGCTCAAAGAAATTCCTTCGAATCATCACATCGTTCTTGGTTCTGCCTACATCCCCCAGAATGCTTTGCGGTTCTGGATCTGAATCTGAATTACTGAAACTTTTATGAGTCGTATTATCTATTGATAATGATCATGTGTCTATTGTGATATGTATTGTTATTGATTTATTGTCCAGCCCTATTTCAGAATTACTCTGTTGTCAAATGCAGGCAGGAGCAGAGAAACGTTGTACCTCTTTCCGGAGGGCAATTTCTGTGGGACGTTTCTTTTTTTGATGAGCTTGTCCATGGAGTTGGAAGAGCTGCTCTGTCTTGAGCTGTGGTGCTTGAACAAACCCGGATACTTTTTATCCAAAGACTGCTCTCTCCTGAAAGGAAATAATCAATTCAAACCAAAATTCCCGAGGCATATTATTTTTTAACATCACTGGTATTTAAACATGTTTTAATAAATTTATTTGTACCTTTGCAATTCTTTCTCTTTAAGCTCCAGCTGCAGCATCACAGCACTGAGCTCCATGTAAAGGTTATTGGCCCTCTCTAGTTTCCTCTCATAGTGTTCACGAATGTCCAAAGCATGCCTGAAAAAAAAAGAAGTGGTTCTTGTCATTGTGAATCTACATGAGAGAATCCAGACCCTCTTCAACAGACGTGCACTCAAGGCACTTATGCCATCTGCAGGGACAGACAAAGGAAGGGCATCAAAAAGTGGGATCAGAGGAAAATGGCTTCATGCAAAAAATATCCACTTCCTTGATTTTTTTTTTTCACAACTTTTTTACAATCCTAAAATGCATTTTATTATTTTACAAATAAAAATCTAAAAAAGGGTAACATGTTTTTTTTTATCAGGTCCTCAGGAAAAATTTATTTCTAGACAATTTTTTCAATAAACATATTAAATTAATACTTATAGTAGATAATGTAATACAAACTATTAGAGCAGCACTTCCATTAATAATTTGTGTTGACAGTAAAGTCACTACCTCCAAAAGGCTGAGTGAGCTCAGCAGACAGAAAATGACTTTAGATCAACAAAGCTTTCTACAAAAAAAGCTCTTCTTCTTCACAACTTTGTTCACTAATATTGTCTAAAATCATCTGAGACTTTCACAAAACAGCTGGAATGATAATGAGATTAAATTGCACACAGGTGGATGCTATTTATTAAGTGAGTGGCTTGTTCAGATGTCTGATTGCTCTTGATTTTATATCTCAAAGGTACAATAATAAAGAGGGATGGATACAAGTGCATAATTCACTTTTTTGATCGTTTAAAAAAGAAACAAAAACATATTTCTGTTTTTCTTTTAGGGCTGAAACAATTAATTGGATTAATTGTGATGAATCGATTATTGAAATAATGATCAACTAATTTAGTAATCAATGAATCATTAACTGGAGTACGTAGACTAAAAAAAAGGTAATTTGCTGAAAAAAATAACATAGTCAGGGCAGTAACTAAGCCAAAACTCTACAAATATGACACATTTTGGAGTTAAGATAAAAAATAAAGAAACTTTGTCTGTAAACATTTTCTTTCCAGAACTCCTTCAGTGCCATAGCTTTAGTTTCAACTGATTAAAATTATTTTTTTTTTAAATGTAATAAAATCTCCTATTAAACACCTTCTCTGTTATTAATCAGCTACTCCAAAAATAATTAAGAGATTAGCCAACTCTGCATTGATGTTTAGTCAAGCAGAAAGGACTGAGCTTTTCACATGTTGAGGTTTGATGCATTTTTAGCTGTGGATGGAAAGGAATGCTTTGTTATTGCATTTTAGGCAATAAAGTGTATATTTTCTTATTTAATAAAGGAATTTATTAGAATTTTGATGTAGTTCTAATACTTCATAAAAAAGGTTTAAGTGGTTAAATTATTTCTTTTTCATCCGATTAATCGTCAGAATAATCAAATTACTAAAACAATAATTCGTTGCAGGTCTACTTTATAACCATGCACTACCTTCAGGTTATCTATCACGTAAGTTTGAAGTTTGCAGGCATAATGCAACAAAGGGTGAAAAAGTTCACAGGACTGTACACTTACGTATATATTTTGGCAGAGTGTGAGCTCTTAAGATAAAATCTATGAATATACATGAGACAAACAAACCTGAGCTCCTCCCTGCGGCGATTAATCAGTTCCTCGTCGAGCCGATGAAGACAAGTGCCCTCGGATTTAATCTTCTCAAAGTGCTGTTTCACCTCCTCTCTCCATTCAGCCTGATGAGAGCACATTTCTGTTCACCAACTCTGCACAGCTCACACTGCCTCTCTTGTGTGGCATTTCATTTAACTGATTACTTTGTGAGCCTGTGTGTGTGTGTCAGCTTGTGTACATCAATATATAGTGGTATGTACAAATTATTGAGTATTTGCAGACGACCAAAACAATAAACTGTTCAATTGAAACATTAAAAGCCCAAAATTGATACTACATCCTTATAATCAGTCTGTATAAAACTTTTGTCTGGAGAAGTACGTGAATGCATACTAAAATAAATAAAAAGCAAATAATAAAAATGAAAGCAGCCATACCTGAGACTTAAAGTATGTTTCCTGTGGGGTGGAGAGTACATCAGCTGAGGCTATATCCAGATGAAGGAGGATCTGTCGGAAAGAGGGCCTATTTCTGGGCTTACAGTTCCTGCATACCCAAAACAGGAAACACAGCTGTGTACACGGTCCATGCACAGTAAAATCAATAAAGTCCTCAAAACTGCACACTAACACCTCCCTGTGCAGCCACTCTCAGAGACTGGCTCCACAGCCCTCATCATTAAAATCATCTGCACTGCTATTCATATCCAGGCTGTGCTCACCAGCACTGTCTGAGGAGGATCTTGAAGCCATCAGGGCAGCTCTCAGGGACAGGCAGCTGCAGGCTGTTGTTTCCCACGCCCCAGATGATGGCGGAAGAGTCGACATCTTTGTAGGGAATCTCCCCAGTTAGCATCTCCCACAGCACCACTCCGAAAGACCTTTAAGTTGAACCGAGATATAGGTGTTTTCACAGAAAGCACAAGACAGTTTAGGTAGTCAGAGTTAAAAAATTATGCTTGTCTGCCTTCTCCCTGTGGACCTGCTGTCATCTACTCTGCCAATCAATGCTCATATACATGCTGCTCGCACCCTCCGTCTTACTCTCTGCTATGCTACAGCAGAGTCTGCCACGGTTGCTCAGGCTAGTTAGCATGGCCATCGATGACGACTTCCTGTTGTTTCTCCACCATTAGTATATTGAGCAGCATGTACACAAGCTTTACTGACATCGCAAAGGTCCTCCTCCTGGATCTGATTGGTTGTTTTTGACATTTCTTCAGAGGGCAATAGTAGCCCTGGGAGGATGTGAAGGAGCTCACACTTTTCACAAATGATCTGTCTCATATTAATGACATAATGCTAATTTTAACAAATATTTTTGTAAAAGTTACAACTGTGGGTGGATGGTATGCCTGAAAAACTTTTTATGATATCAGCGTTTCATATCAGTCGATATTGATAATTGTTGACATAAATAACGATTAGTTTTTTGTTTTAAATATCTGAAATACTGCCCAACTGATGGAGTGATCTTTCCTGATTTATCCACAGTTTTCATTCCAAAATGTTGTTTTTTTATTTTTAAAAAGTTATGAGGTATGATGGCAAAACTTGAAACTGCTGCTGCGGCATGTTACTCAACACATTGTTGCTAGGTAACTAAGGAATGAGTGAGTTGCTAGGTAACCAAAGAGTGAGTTATGTAGTTGATTCCACCAACCTTGTTAAGCTAACTGTGAGAGGTTGAGCGGCTAAAGCCTTCCCTCTGCCAACATCCCCCAGAATGCTGTGCGGTTCTGGATCAGAGTTCAGTAAATATTCTACATATTGAATATCAGACATATTATCCATTGATACTGATCATGTGTGTATCAGGATATTGTTATTGATTTGTTGTCCGACCCTAACTACAGCGTCACACTGCTGCAGTAAATAATAAAAAAAGAACAAGTAAAAAGTTCACCATTCGTACCAAATATCCACTTTTTCTGACACTGGTTCGTTCCGAATGACTTCAGGAGCCATCCAGGCTACAGTGCCGGCAAATGACATCTTGGTGCTCTTGTCACTGAGCTCCTTCGAGGTGCCAAAGTCAGAAATCTTCACCATGTCATCATGTGTGATCAGCATGCTAAAAACGACATGAAAACAATCAGCTGTGAAACGTTCTTCCCAAAAGACATTTTCTTCAGGCTGATGGATCCCAGTCTTACTTTGGAGATTTGAGGTCTCGGTGGATGATTTTGTGGAGGTGTAAGTAGTTCATGCCACCTGCGATGCCCATGGACCAGTCAACCAGGAGGGAGGGGGTGATTTTACGGCCCGCTCTCAGCACCTCATACAGCTGGCCTTGAGCGCAGTACTCCATCAGGATACAATAACACGGAGCCTGGGTGCACACACCTCTGGAAGGAAGAAGGTCATTCAGACAGTAAAGAAAAGGGAAGAACAATCAGGGTGAGATGACTGAAAGGTTGTCACAGCGACGGCTTCCTCACTTGAAAGTGATGATATTTGGGTGCTTGAGCTTGCGCAGGTGTTTGATCTCTGTCTCTTTGATGTCCCGCACTTTCTTTACAGCCACTTCTTCTCCGTGCAGCTTCCCAAGGAAGACGGCTCCCTGTGCCCCGCTGCCCACCCACTGCAGGTCAGAAATTTCCTCAAAAGGAACCTCCCAGGACTCTAAACACCAACCAACGAAAAAGCAAACTCAGAATTGTACTGACAAAATTGAAATTCAATTGAGAATTTGTGCTTTGCAAAGTACATTTGTACATCTGGCTCTACCAGATTTGTGCATCTGGTGGAGCCAAATGTACAAAAACCTAAAAGGCTGCAGCCGTGACTACAGTGAAAGGTGCTTAGATAATGGCTCAGGCTGGCTCTATATGTACAGTACCTCACTTTTCTTTGGAAGTTTTTCTTTTTTTAATAAATTTTGAAAACTGCGAGTCATCTTCCTCTCACTTTACAATAATGTACTTCCTGTCCGATATAATCCCAGTAAGCTACAGTGAAACAAAATGGAAACAAATTGACAAAATGTGAAAAGGGGTCTGAATCCTTTTGCAAGGCACTGATAGATAAGATAAGCTTGCCAGCATGTAGGAAGTAGAGTGTTAGCAAATACCAGGCCTGTGTTTGTATCTAAATGGCTCAAAAGGCCAATCACCATCACAAGATTCAACTTCACTGGTCAAACAAGAGGCTCATCAGCACTTTATCAAGCAAACCATTGCATTCGAGTCCATAGATAAGAAAGTCACAGAGGAAATAAACCCAACAATTCACTCATAGTTTAATCTGTCTGTCATCTGTCAAACTGAGATTGCTTAAATGGCTGTGAAGGCTTGGTCGCTAAAGACAGGCAAGCCTGGGAGAAAAACAGAGACACACAAGTCAATTCTTCATGATGTCCACTGAAGGGTTGAGATCTCTTGGGAGCAGCAGCTGTGGAGGATGATGATGCACAGGATGCCCTCCCCCCACCCCCACCCGTTTCCCTCTCTCCACCTGACCAGCTGTGACGTTCACTGAACTGGGCTGACGGAAAACACAGACACGCTGCCAGACGGACGAGGTAAGCTCAGAAAGTAATGAGTAATGTTAGTTTTCTAATACAATAAATATAATAAAGTGGTGTTCTAATTATAGCTTCAGATTCAGTGGCTTGGATTTATCTTCTTCTGCCACATTGTGCTTTATCTCCACTACATTTCAGGGCTTCAGACCTTTTGCAATCCAACAATACAGTAACAGCAGTGTTAAATTTTAAAAATATATCAAATACTTGGAGGTAAAAACAGTAACTAGTCTTCTTGTTGCTTAATTTAATTGTGTGAGTTCAAGCTCAATTAAATGACAACTGCTAACAATCTTTATGTTCATCTACAGAGGTGGAGATTTAAATTGTGTACTTTATTTATTCCGTCTACACATTACATGTTCAGTTTCAGAGTGAAGAATAGTGCCCATGAATACATCAAATTTGGACTTCACTGAGTTTTACGCCACATCTTTAAGGTCTAACAATGCGGGTAGGGTTAAAAAATACTACCTAAGAGCTTTGAAAAGATATTTGCTACCTTAGAAATTTCTTCCGTTTTTACTTTAGGTCATAATTTAATATTTCATATAATCAAATAAATTTTAATACCAGACAAATATGACTTAATTAAGTGTAAAAAGCCCTTTTAAAATCATGGCTTAATTTATTAAACAGAGGAAAAAGTCAGTATAGATTATAGAATAGAATATAGAATTGACCCCTAAACTTAATGATGGTTAATAACGGTTTCTGATAACCATCAGGGAGTCGTTTACGTCGCTGGCGAGGAACTCTGGCCTCCGCGTCAGCTGGTTTTTATGCACGAATGGCTGCTTAAAGTAATGAATCCAGACTTTGAATAGGCCATACATGTCTGAGCAAAAGGGTGGTGGATTTGCTTTGGCTCATCGTACTGTTGCAGAACCTAGAATTATAAAGTCACAAACTGATGGACAGACTTCATGATTTACAGCTAAAGAGTAAAATTCATCGTTTCATAGCGAGTTGTCCAGGTCCTGGAGCAGTATAGTAGCCCCAGAGCATCACACTGCCACTGCCATGTTTGACTGTCGGTATAAAGATCCTTGTCTGAAATGCTCTGTTAAGTTTGGAAACAATCTTCACTTTTTCTAATTCAGCCAGCACAACCAAGATTTTTTGCTGTAAATGTAACGAGTTTGGATCTCTCCTATGGATGATATTTTTTCCCCTTTTCTTTCTAGATGTTAGTATGAACTCTGCCCTTAACTGAAAAAACACCTGCAGTGTTTTAGATGTTGTCTGGGTTCTTTCTGATCTCCTAGATGAGTCATTCATGAGTTATTTTGGTAGGCCGGCCACACCTGGGAAGGTTCACCGCTGGTCCATATTTTCTCTATGTGTGGATAATGACTCTCACTGTGGTTTGCTGAAGTGCCAAAGCCTTAGAAATTACTTTGTAGATCTTTTTTCACTTATAGATATCAGTTAGTTGTTGAATTATTTAAGGTAGAGCTGCTTGATTGTGACAGATTTGTCCTATTTTAAGGATTTCTTATATTTTTAGATCTGGCAGCAATCAGGTTTGTGTGTAGAGAGTGAAATTGAACTGAAGAATTTGAACAATCACAGTTAATTAATGAAAACAGAAAAAAATTAATGGCACTTTTTGACTGTTTGTAGGATCTCAACAAGAGTTAAGGCTTGAACAGAAACTTTTTCCTGAATTCCTTCACAATATTGAGTTTCAGTGTTCCTTATGTGAAGGCTCTCCTTTTGCTAATTTGAAATGTCATTAAACTCTAAAGCAGGGGTGCCCAAAGTCGGTCCTCGAGGGCCGGCATCCTGCACATTTTAGTTCTCTCCCTGGTAGTACCAACAGCCTTTTCAGCATGTCAGTGTTCTTCTTAGGCCTTC